>CM060707.1:136866971-136987551 GCA_030686995.1 Artemisia argyi
CTTGACGCCCTTCCTACGTGACGCCATCAAATCTGTTCTGGGTCGTCATGGAAATTCATGAAATTTGCTCTTGACGCCGTCAAGGTATTGCTCTTGACGCCGTCACCTACTGTTCCCAGCATGGAAAATTAAGACTTTGGCGTTTTCTTCACTTTTATGCTCCAAAAACGTCCGAATTGCTTCCTTTTCCAGATTTATCTCCCAAAGTACCTAAAATCACAAAAGGAACGATTTAGGGCAATATTTGATCAAATAAATTCGGATTCGGGCTTAAATGACCCCCTAAAAACGGATCATTTTTCGCCTCATCATATACCCTTACACTTGAGATTTGCTTGTCCTCAAGCAAATGCGCTTTTATTCTACTCAAAAGACAAGTTAGGGGTCATTTAACACTAACATAAAAGTAATTACAACAAATAATCATTCCACTAAAGACCAATAGACAAGCACGAAGGTCATACACTAGCACCTCACAAATAGTGTTTAGATACTCACATCTCTCGGGTGTAATAAAGTGTAAATTACAATATGGAAACGGAAGATATCTCTCACTACCTGTCATAGCAAAATAGATTACCATAGGCTTGGGAAAGGATCAAACCTCCACCACATGGCGTAAGCACCTAGGATAAACTATCAAAGAGGTCTTTTAAAGGGTTGTAACGTTAGGTGTAGGGATATGAAATACACGGTTTTGTTGGATAAAGGAAGTTTTACTGGTGGCGAGTTAACAATCTTAGTTAATTACATGTACAATATGGCGTTGCTAAGGCAAGACTAGACTCGACTTAAGCTAATAAATGAAAAATAACAAAAATATAAAATAAACATAGAATGAAACAGGATGGTAGTCCGTATGTTTTTTTCTATTTTTCTATCATTTTTTTTCTTTTCTTTTTCTTGATTTTTCGATTTTTTTTTTTTTTTTTTTTTTTTTTTTTTTTTTTTTTTTTTTTTGCATACACTCTTACCCTACCATCCAAAATAATACATCATAGGGAATGAACATTCCCCTTACACTTGAATCTTTACATACTTTACAATAAACTAAACTAATGACTCGAATTAAGAAAATCAAAACACTTGGAGCACTTTTAAGATTAACGTACATATGGGGTAATAAGTGATGTTCTTCCCCATTACTCCATAAAATAAGTACTTACCCATGAGTCACAATCGTCCCAAAACAATATGTACAAGGATATGACTCGACTTAGCAACCATGTAATCAATTAGAAAGTTAACTTAGGGTTTAACAAATAACAATAATGCACTAAAAATGAGCGCATACACGGAAGGCTAAGGCGATTTGGTTATACATTTAAGTGGGGTGTAACAAATTCTTTCTTTAAGTAAAATGCTTAAAGTTAGAAACGAAAAGATAGGCTCGGAGGGGTGTACTAGGGGTTTCGTGTACTAAAAATGAGTACAACGCTAAGGGTGTGGGAAAAATTAGTTGACTTAACTAGCCAAGTAATATGACTTAAATGGTCAAGAAATTATGATACGGGTTTAACACAAGGGTAATCCTAATGCCTCTTATCATGTAGTAAATCCTACTACACGAATGTAGTCTTACTAGCGGTCTCGGGATGCATCACTAACGCAAGTTCTAGAATCTAAATACTACCGGTACACTCATAAGCACTAATAATAAATGCTTTTCCTATCAAATCTAAAGGCGAACCTCACATTTGGGTGGAAAATTTTTCTGAATATACGGTTATGTGCTAGTCATACAATCTCCTATCCATGAGACGCTTGCTATGGCTAAAGTTTCACTCCTAAATGTTGTAAAAAAATTTAAATTTGGCGCTAAAATTACTCTAACAAGTATTTTTCATACTTTTATTACACATCTACCATTAAACAAAACAAACTCAAGCGAAAGTGCATATGTAAGGTATCATCTTTTTACCCTCCCCTTACACTTAAGATGAACATTGTCCCCAATGTTCAAGTAAAGAATGTAAAAGTGAAAAAGTAAAGAGAATGAAATCAAATACTCCCCTGATTCGCTCGGTATGGTTAATAGGATGGTCAGGTTAAATCTTCCTCCAAGAAAATGAACAATCAAAGCTTCCCTTCCAGAATATAAATCATCTTCTTGTCATACATAACCTGTAAAACCTGACAAAATAGACAAGACAACCTCGCGTAAAATCGGCGGCATTCTATATAAGTTACTAAATCCTATAAAACAAGATAAGATATAATGCTTGTGGAATGAAGTTTGCAGATCTCCTGGAGATTATAAAACTTAATAATTCACAAAAACCATACGACTCCGTTAGAAAAACAAAACCGGTAAAATTTCCAGATTTTAACTCCTGACGCCGTCAAGAGTAAACCCCTGACGCCGTCAGAATTGACCTGCAGAAATCCTTATGTTAAGTTTCCGGAAAATTTCTGGAAAAACTTGGTCCTACTTCCTGGAAAATCCTGCAAAACTTCATTATGACTCAATACAAGCATTTGACTCTAACAAATACGAATATACATGTTCATTTAATATTGTGGAGAATCATGATCGGTTTGTTTCTTAAAAACATATTTGGGATTTCCCCTTACACTTATCTTTTGCAAAAATACCTTTAGGTGGAGTTAAGACTAGGCCAAAACAACAAAGTAAAGTATTTCCACTATTTAGTTTAGAAACATGATCAACCAACAATAAAAACTAAGCATGCATACGGAAGCAAATAACAATCAAACAAATAAAATCACACAAAACATAGGTTGCCTCCCAAGAAGCGCTTTTCTTTATTTACGAGTCTTGTAGCTAGACTCAAGGTCATGGGTTACTACGTGATTTCATCATTGGAAATGATATACCCCATATAGTTGCGATCATTACTGTTATGGTGGTAGTGCCTCAATCTGTCGATACTCGCAATCACCATCCCACCTAATTTGCTTCTCAAGTTAGCTACCCCATCTTGGCTCACACCTTCGATTGTGAATGGCCCATACCACCAAGGAGTTGGTTTATCGGGTGGTATTGTTATTTCTGAGTGTCTTAGAAGTACCAAGTTACCTTCCTCAAACGGTACATGATTTTCTGCTGGTTGAGTATGTTCGAATTCGACCTGAACCTTATCGCTTTTGCATCTTTCATTTTTGGCTTCCTTATAGCTTTTGATTCTTGCCTCCTATGCAAGAATTTTATTCTGAACACGAATGGGTGTCGTGTCAATGTTGTTTTTGAGCTTTCTCCAACTCAAATTCTCTTGCTTACTTCGTGGGGTCATGGGGAAGCTAATCTTTCTTTTTCCAGATTTAAGCTCGATCTTCCTACCTTCATATTTAATGACAGCCCTAGCAGTAGTGAGGAATGGTGACCCAAGGATTATTGGCATGTATCTATCCCCTTTATCATCGATGATCATAAAATCAACGGGGTACATGAATCCTGCGACATTAACTAATACATCTTCTGCGATTCCAAGGGGATATACGTACGAGTGTCCAACGAGAGATAACCTAACACGAGTAGGGGCTGGCATTTTTGACGTTAGTTGGATGTAAATAGTTAGGGGCATAAGATTTACTTCCGATCCTTGGTCGGCGAAAGCACTAAGATGTTTCAAGTCCCCGATGCTTGTTGGTATCTCAAAGTTCCCACATGCTAACTGCTTAGTAGCCACTTTTTGTACCAATAGCTTCTCGAATACTGATCCTCCAGGAAGCATATCATACTCATCTTTCACTTCTTCCTCTTTCTCAGAGACCTGTCCGGAGGATTGGTTACGCCTATCACCCTTAATCCAATTTGTTATGGTGTTTCTGTTTATATCATGTTTCAAGTAGTAACTCAAAGGTTGGGATTCTGGTGGTTTTTCTAAGGTCTGTTTAGCAGGGGTTTCTACCTTCTCGTTATCCTTATGGACAATGGTGATGGAGTTAACAAATTGGGTGGTGGGAGTGGCGCTTTCTTTCCTTAGTAGTATTCATTCGGGGGTTCTCTGGTTGGCATACTCCTCCAATAGACTCATCATCTCATTCATTTTCTCCTGCATCTCCTCTTTTTGCTTATAAACTGCTTCCTCGAATCTAGCAAGCTGATCTGAGTGAGTTGCCATATATTCTCTCATCCTAGTTTCAAACTCCGAACTAAGCTCTTTGGGAGGGGAACAAGGTGGGGCATAGTTCTGAAAAGTCTCGGCGTTTTCTCTAGAGGGTGACTCAGATAATGGTGCCGAAGTTGGTTTTGAGACAGAATTGACAGTAGCCCGTCTAGGACTTAAAGGTCTCCTTTGCCTTTCCTCAAAATAGTCAACTTTTGCCTCGAGTTTGCATAGGAGTTCATCGGGGATTTCGGTGGTTCCTCCAGATGTCGAGACTGCATTGATGGCCGCTTCTATCGTATGATTAAATTCCCACATCTCATGATTATCAACAGCGAGCTCTTCGATAATTGCCCAAGACTCCTCGGCGTTCTTATCACGCAATTTACCTCCCGCGGCCCTGTCGATGGTGCGCTTAGTGTGATAGTCAACATGGTCGTAGAAAATCTGGACTAATAGCCAAAGGTTTATACCATGATGAGGGATCTTGTGGAGGAGATCCTTAAAACGGGCCCAAGCCTCGTAGAAAGTTTCACCCTGCTGTTGTTCAAACATCAAAATGTCCCTTCTAAGCATTGCAGTCTTTTCCGGCGGGAAGAATTGGGTAAGGAAGCGATTGGCGAGATTATCCCATGTGGTGATGAATCCCGCGGGTAAACGCTCAAGCCATTGACTAGCTTGATCCCGTAAAGAGAATTGGAATAGGCGTAATTGGGTTGTCTCTCTAGTTGCAACATCTAGGTCTATGGAATCAACGATTTTGAGAATGTCCTTAAGATGTTGGTTTGGATCTTCGGAACGAAGTCCATGGAATGCACATCCGCTTTGCACCAACCGGATGGTGTCGGATCGCAAGGGGGTCACATTGGCTCCGGTGAGCTCAATGGTGTTTCGATAGCCTTGGTGGCTAGGTCGGGAGTACTCTCCTAAGGTTCGGGGCCTAAGGGGTTCTAATGGTGGGTTTTGTTGTGGTGGGATGACGGGTTCAAAGATGTTACCACCTTCCATGATGTCGGATGGTAAAGAGTTACGAACAAAGGCACAAAGAAATAGATAGACTAAAGAAGACCTAAAAATAAAAATAAAATCTTACTAGAAAGGAATCTAGCAAGTAGACCTAATAAAAAGAAATTCTAACCTAGACAATAATTATTCCCCGACAATGGCGCCAAAAACTTGATATGCGGGAATCGCAACAGGTTTTACCTCTCGAGGGATCTCGAGAAGCTTACAACCCCCACCAGGCAGTGTACCTGATCGTTGTAGTATAGTATAGTGACAAGTACCGGGGGATTGATCGTTCAGCTTAGGAACAGTGTCGCTAGGATTAGAAAACCTAAATACTAGTTCTAAAGGTGAGAGATGATTATTTTTGTGTTTTTATATTTTATGGAAAGCAATTAAAATCTCGGGGTATGGAGGATTTGGGCGGAATTAGTTGCTAGCCAACTAACCCAATACTAAGATGTAATCAAAATAAAACACTAGAAATTAAAATAAGCTAATTAAACTAAGGTTGTGAGCAGTAATTGGAGAAAATGTGTTTACTTAGATTTCACTACTCCCTAGATATCTTTTACACGTTAATTACTTGTTATAATTGCATGGATGACGGATCGTATTCCTTAATACCATTCATGGGGTGGCACACATAACTCCCCAATTCTATGAGCTCTTATCTCCTCCTACACCATGCCCAGCACAACTATAGGGATTGTAAACATTGGCTCATGCATTAAATACAACCAATAAAGACCTAGTGCGCCTCGGTTCATGTTTCTTAAGACGTTCAAGCATGTTACCAAGTGGAGATCTGCCAGTTTTCTTAAGCCTAACATATAAATCATTCATCCAAGACAAGAATAAACAAGTAATCAACACATAATCAATATCTAGGTTTCATTAGATCTAAGCAAACACAAGATAGATCTAGCCTAGCATGATGGAATTAAGACAAGAACATGATATAGACAACCAACACATAGACATATTGATTGAATTAGAAGAACACTTATCTTGATTAAACATGCAAGGTATCAAGGGGTTGGAACCCTTGAAAAACCTGTAAAGTTACACCAAAATCGTACTAGGGTTTCTCCCAAAAACTTCTCTCTTTTAATGTGTGAAAATTAGAAAACTATATATAGAAAAATAGGTCTGACGGCGTCAAGACAAACACTGTGACGCTGTCACCTCGCCGCCAAAACTCATCTCGGACTGCCTAGATCTACTTCTGACGCCGTCAAGACTTATACACTTCCAGGCCGTCATGACTCTTTTACTCTTGACGCCCTTCCTACATGACGCCGTCAAATCTGTTCTGGGTCGTCATGGAAATTCATGAAATTTGCTCTTGACGCCGTCAAGGTATTGCTCTTGACGCCGTCACCTACTGTTCCCAGCTTGGAAAATTAAGACTTTGGCGTTTTCTTCACTTTTATGCTCCAAAAACGTCCGAATTGCTTCCTTTTCCAGATTTCTCTCCCAAAGTACCTAAAATCACAAAAGGAACGATTTAGGGCAATATTTGATCAAATAAATTCGGATTCGGGCTTAAATGACCCCCTAAAAACGGATCATTTTTCGCCAAAACTTCTCCTTTTTATGAATGAAAATTAGAAAACTATATATAGAAAATTGAGGCTGACGGCGTCAAGACCAAATAGGTGAAGCCGTCATCTCGCCGCCAAAATAATTCTCGGACTGCCTTGATCTACATCTGACGCCGTCATGTATTAGGTTCTTCCAGGCCGTCACGTGTTTACTCTTGACGCTCTTCCTTGTGACGCCTTCATGTTTGCACTGGGCCGTCATGCAATTTACTTTTGACGTCGTCAGGATGGTACTCTTGATGCCGTCACCTACTGTTCCCAGCAAGAAAATTAAGACTTTGGCGTTTTCTTCACTTTTATGCTCCAAAAACGTCCGAATTGCTTCCTTTTCCAGATTTCTCTCCCAAAGTACCTAAAATCACAAAAGGAGCGATTTAGGGAAATATTTGATCAAATAAATTCAATTCCGGGCTTAAATGACCCCCTAAAAGTGGTTCATTTTTTGCCTCATCATATACCCTTACACTTGAGATTTGCTTGTCCTCAAGCAAATGCGCTTTTATTCTACTCAAAATACAAGTTAGGGGTCATTTAACACTAATATAAAAGTAATTACAACAAATAATCGTTCCACTAAAGACCAATTGACAAGCACGGAGGTCATATACTAGCACCTCACAAATAGTGTTTAGATACTCACATCTCTCGGGTGTAATAAAGTATAAATTACAATATGGAAACGGAAGATATCTCTCACTACCTGTCATAGCAGAATAGATTACCATAGGCTTGGGAAAGGATCAAACCTCCACCACATGGCGTAAGCACCTAGGATAAACTATCAAAGAGGTCTTTTAAAGGGTTGTAACGTTAGGTGTAGGGATATGAAATACACGGTTTTGTTGGATAAAGGCAATCTTTACTGGTGGCGAGCTAACAATCTTGGTTAATTACATGTACAATGTGGCGTTGCTAAGCCAAGACTAGACTCGACTTAAGCTAATAAATGAAAAAAAAATTAAAAAAATAAAAACATAAAATGAACATAGAATAAAAAGGGATGGTAGTCCGTATGGTTTTTCTCTTTTTCTCCTTTTTTTTTTTTTTTTTTTTTTTTTTTTTTTTTTTTTTTTTTTTAGATACACTCTTACCCTACCATCCAAAATAATACATCATAGGGAATGAACATTCCCCTTACACTTGAATTTTTACATACTTTACAATAAACTAATCTATTGACTCGAATTAAGAAAATCAAAACACTTGGAGTATTTTTAAGATTAACGCACATATGGGGGTAATAAATGATGTTCTTTCCCATTACTCCATAAAATAAGTATTTTACCCATCAGTCCCAATCGTCCCAAAACAATATGTACAAGGATATGACTCAACTTAGCAACCATGTAATCAATTAGATAGTTAACTTAGGGTTTAACAAATAACAATAATGCACTAAAGATGAGTGCATACACGGAAGGCTAAGGCGATTTGGGTGTACATTTAAGTGTGGTGTAACAAATTCTTCCTTTAAGTAAAATGCTTAAAGTTAGAAACGAAAAGATAGGCTCGGAGGGGTGTACTAGGGGTTTCGTGTACTAAAAATGAGTACAACGCTAAGGGTGTGGGAAAAATTAATTGTCTTAACTAGCCAAGTAATATGACTTAAATGGTCAAGTAATTATGATACGGGTTTAACACAAAGGTGATCCTAATGCCTCTTATCATGTAGTAAATCCTACTACACGAATGTAGTCTCACTAGCGGTCTCGGGATGCATCACTAACGCAAGTTCTAGAATCTAAATGCTACCGGTACACTCATAAGCACTAATAGTGAATGCTTTTCCTATCAAATCTAAAGGTGAACCTCACATATTTGGGTGGAAAATTTTTCTGAATATACGGTTATGTGCTAGTCATACAATCTCCTATCCATGAGACGCTTACTATGGCTAAAGTTTCACTCCTAAATGTTGTAAAAAATTTTAAATTTAGCGCTAAAATTACACTAACAAGTATTTCTCATAGTTTTATTACACATCTACCATTAAACAAACGAACTCAAGCGTAAGTGTACATGTAAGGTATCATCATTTTACCCTCCCCTTATACTTAAGATGAACATTGTCCCCAATGTTCAAGTAAAGAATGTAAAAGTGAATTAAGTAAAAAGAATGAAATCAAATACTCCCCTGATTCGCTCGGTATGGATAATAAGGTGGCCAGGTTAGATCTTCCTCCAAGAAAATGAACAATCAAAGCTTCCCTTCCAGAATATAAATCATCTTCTTGTCATACATAACCTGTTAATCCTGAGAAAACAAACAAAGCAACCTCGCATAAAATCGGCGGCAATCTATATAAGTTACTAAATCCTAGAAAACAAAATAAGATATAATGCTTGTGGAATGAAGTTTGCAGATTTCCTGGAGATTATAAAACTTAATTATTCAACAAAAACCTTAAGACTCCGTTAGAAAACCAAAACCGGTAAAATTTCCGGATTTTTACACGTGACGCCGTCAAGAGTAAACTCATGACGCCGTCAGAAGTGACCTGCAGAAATTCTTATGTTAAGTTTCCGGAAAATTTCTAGAAAAAACTTGGTCCTACTTCCTGGAAAATCCCGCAAAACTTCATTATGACTCAATACAAGCATTTGACTCTAACAAATACGAATATACATGTTCACTTAATATTGTGGAAAATCATGATCGGTTTGTTTCTTAAAAACATATTTGGGGTTTCCCCTTACACTTATCTTTTGCAAAAATACTTTTAGGTGGAGTTAAGACTAGGCCAAAACAACAAAGTAAAGTATTTCCACTATTTAGTTTAGAAACATGATTTACCAACAATAAAAATAAAACATGCATACGGAAGCAAATAACAAATAAACAAAATAAAATCACACAAAGCATGGGTTGCCTCCCAAAAAGCGCTTTTCTTTATTTACGAGTCTTGTAGCTAGACTCAAGGTCATGGGTTACTACGTGACCTCATCCCTTGAGATGATGTACCCCATGTAGTTGTGATCATTACTATTGTGGTGGTAATGCCTCAACCTGTCGATACTTGTAATCACCTCTCCACCTACTTTACTTCTCAGGTTAGCCATCCCATCTTGGTTCATGCTCTCAATTGTGAAAGGCCTATACCACCAAGGACTTGGTTTATCGGGTGGTATTGTCGTTTCCAAGTGTCTTAAGAGCACCAAGTTCCCTTCCTCGAATGGGACATGACTTTCTGCTGGTCGATTATGTTCGAATTCGACATGAACCTTATTACTTTTGCTTCTTTCATATTTAGCCTCCTTGTAGCTTTTGATTCTTGCCTCCCACGCAAGAATTTTATTCTGAACGCGAATGGGTGTCGTGTCAATGTTGTTTTTGAGCTCTCTCTAACTCAAATTCTCATGTCCACTTCGCGGAGTCATGGGGAAGCTAATCTTTCGTTTTCCAGATTTAAGCTCAATTTTCCTGCCTTCATACTTAATGACAGCTCTAGCGGTAGCGAGGAATGGTACCCCAAGGATTATTGGCATGCATCCATCTCCCTTATCATCGATGATCATAAAATCAACTGGGTACATGAATCCTGCGACGTTAACTAATACATCTTCTGCAATTCCTAGGGGGTACACGTATGAGTGTCCAGCGAGGGACAACCTAACACGAGTATGGGCTGGCATTTTTGACGTTAGTTGGATGTAAATAGTTAGGGGCATAAGATTTACTTCCGATCCTTGGTCGGCGAAAGCACTAAGATATTTCAAATCCCCGATGCTAGTTGGTATATCAAAGTTCCCACACGCTATCTGCTTAGTAGCCACTTTTTGTATCAATAGCCTCTCGAATATTGACCCTCCAGGTAACGTATCATACTCATCCTTTCCCTTTTCTTTTTTTTCAGAACCCTGTTTGGAAGGTTGGTTACGCCCATCATCCTTAATCCTATTTGTTATGGTGTTTTTATTTATATCATGTTTCAGGTAGTGACTCAAGGGCTGGGATTTTGGTGGCTTATCTAAGGTCTGTTTAGTAGAGGCTTCTACCTTCTCGTCATCCTTGTGGACAATTGTGATGGAATTAACAAATTGGGTAGTGGGGTTGACGGTTTCTTTCCTTAGTAGCATTCTTTCGGGGGTTCTCTGGTTGGCATACTCCTCCAATAGACTCATCATCTCATTCATTTTCTCTTGCATCTCCTCTTTTTGCTTATAAACTGCTTCCTCAAATCTAGGAAGCCGATCTGAATGAGTTGCCATATATTCTCTCATCCTAGCTTCAAACTCCGAGCTAAGCTCCTCGGGAGGGGAATAAGGTGGGGCATAGTTTTGAAAAGTCTCGACATTTTCTCTAGAGGGTGACTCTGATAATGGTGTTGAAGTCGGTTTCGAGACAGAATTGACAGTAGCCCGTCTAGGACTTAAAGGTCTCCTTTGCCTTTCCTCAAAATAGTCAACTTTTGCCTCGAGTTTGCATAAGAGTTCATCGGGGATTTCGGTGGTCCCTCCAGATGTTGAGACTGCGTTGATGGCCGATTTTATTGTATGATTAAACTCCCACATCTCTTGATTATCGGCGGCGAGCTCCTCAATAATTGCCCAAGACTCCTCGGCGTTCTTATCACGCAGTTTACCTCCCGCGGCCCTATCGATTGTACGTTTAGTGTGATAGTCAACATGGTCGTAGAAAATCTGAACTAATAACCAAAGGTTTATACCATGATGAGGGACCTTATGGAGGAGATCCTTAAAACGGGCCCATGCTTCGTAGAAAGTTTCACCCTGATGTTGTTCAAACATCAAAATGTCATTTCTAAGCATTGCAGTCTTCCCCGGTGGGAAGAATTGAGTAAGGAAGCGATTGGTGAGATTATCCCATGTGGTGATGGATCCCGCGGGTAAACGCTCAAGCCATTGACTAGCTTAATCCCGTAGAGAGAATTGGAATAGGCGTAATCGGGTTGTCTCTCTAGTTTCAACACCTAGGTCTATGGAATCTACGATTTTAAGGAAGTCCTTAAGATGTTGATTTGGATCTTCGGAACGAAGTCCATGGAATGCACATCCGCTTTGCACCAACCGGATGGTGTCAGATCGCAAGGGAGTCACATTGGCTCCGGTGAGCTCAATGGTATTTCGGTAGCCTTGGTGGCTAGGTCGGGAATACTCTCCTAAGGTTCGGGGCCTAGGAGGTTCTAGTGGTGGGTTTTGTTGTGGTGGGATGACGGGTTCAAAGATGTTCCCATTGTCTATGATGTCGGGTGGTGAAAAGTTACGAACAAACACACAAAGAAATAAGATAGACTAAAGAGAACCTAAAAATAAAAAATAAAATCTTACTAGAAAGGAATCTAGCAAGTAGACCTAATAAAAAGAGATTCTAACCTAGACAATAACTTGGTAGCGTAGGGATTGCACCAGGCTTTACCTCTCGAGGGATCTCGAGAAGCTTACAACCCCCACTAGGCAGTGTACCTGATCGTTGTAGTATAGTATAGTGACAAGTACCGGGGGATTGATCGTTCAGCTAGGAATAGTGTCGCTAGGATTAGAAAACCTAATTACTAGTTCTAAAGATGATGGAAGATTATTTTTATATTTTTATATTTTTTAGAAAGCAAGTAAATATCTCGGGTTTGAAAGATTTGGGCGGAATTAGTTGCTAGTCAACTAACCCAATACTAAAGATGCAATCAAAATAAAATACTAGAAATGAAAATAAAACTAAGGTTGTGAGCAATAAGTGGAGAAATTGTGTTTACTTAGATTTCACTACTCCCTAGATATCTTTTACATGTTAATTACTTGTTATAGTTGCGTGGAAGACGGATTGTATTCCGTAATACCATTCATGGGGTGGCGCACTTAATTCCCCAATCCTATGAGTGCCTACTTCACTCCTATGTCGAGTCGGCTAAGAAGCTCCTAACATGGGATCATTAGAATTTACTCATGCATTAAATACAACCAATAAAACCTAGTGCACATCGGTTCATGTTTCCTAAGACGTTCAAGCATGTTACCATTTGGAGATCTGCCAGTTTTCTTAAGCCTAACATCAAAATCATTCATCCAATACAACCATAAACAAGTAATCAACACATAATCAACATCTAGGTTTCATTAGATCTAAGCAAACACAAGATAGATCTAGCCTAGCATGGTGGAATTAAGACAAGCACAAGATATAGACAACCAACACATAGACATATTGATTGAATTAGAAGAACACTTATCTCAATTACACATGTAAGGGTTCAAGGGCTGAAAACCCTTAAAAAACCTGTAAAATTCGTAATAGGTTCGGCCTTAGGGTTTCTCCAAAACTTCTCCTTTTTATGAATGAAAATTAGAAAAATATATATAGAAAATTGAGGCTGACGGTGTCAAGACCAAATAGGTGACGCCGTCATCTCGCCGCCAAAATAATTCTCGGACTGCCTTGATCTACATCTGACGCCGTCATGTATTAGGTTCTTCCAGTCCGTCACGTGTTTACTCTTGACGCTCTTCCTTGTGACGCCTTCATGTTTGCATTGGGCCGTCATGCAATTTACTTTTGACGCCGTCAGGATGGTACTCTTGACGCCGTCACCTACTGTTCCCAGCAAGGAAAATTAAGACTTTGGCGTTTTCTTCACTTTTATGCTCCAAAAACGTCCGAATTGCTTCCTTTTCCAGATTTCTCTCCCAAAGTACCTAAAATCACAAAAGGAACGATTTACGGCAATATTTGATCAAATAAATTCAATTCCGGACTTAAATGACCCCCTAAAAGTGGTTCATTTTTCGCCTCATCAAAAGGGATCCTAATTAACCAAACGCAACCAAATGCAACCAAACAACTAACCAAACGCAATATCTACAACTACTAAGTAAACTAAATACGGCTGGAAAACTACAACTACTACCAAAGTCTGTCTCCGCTGGAAAACTACAACTACTACCAAATTCCAACATACCTAATATACTATACTAATATGTAAAAAATAATACGGATACGAAAAAATAACAACATACTGTCTCGGGCTCTCGGCTGTGGTCTCGGGCACGGGCTGTGACCTCCGGCTGTGGTCTCGGGCTCTCGGCTGTGGTCTCGGGCTCTCAGCTGTGGTCTTGGGCTCGGGCTAGAATAAAAGAGAGCAATGTTTTATATCAAAAGTTTAAAAAAAAAAAAAAAACAAAAAAAAACAAAACTGTTGTCGTCGACATGTCGTCGGGATACCAAAAGTTAATAAAAAAAATAAAATGAGATACATTACCTGCTGTCTTGGTTGTCTCGGCTCTCACCCTCTTTACCTGCTGCTACTGTATATATATATATATATATATATATATATATATATATATATATATATATATATATATATATATATATATATATATATATATATGTGTATATATATATATATATATATATATATATAACAAAAAGTAACAACAATTTTATTAATTTTAAAGTAACAACAATTTTATTACAAAAATTAATAATAATTTTATTAACAATAATAATAACAATTTTATTAACAATAATTTTATTAAAAAAATTACCAGTTAACGTAAGGAGAAGAAAGGAGGAGGAAAGAATTAAACAAATGAGAGGTTGAGGAAAGAATTAAACATGGGAATAGGAGGAGGAGGAGGAGGTGCACAGTGGTGCTCGTGTATAGTGGTTGTGGTGGGGTAATGTGATTGTGGTGGTGGTAGTGGTGGTGGTGGTAGTGGTAGTATCGGAGGTGGTAGTGGTGGAGCAGATGTGGTGGTGGTGTCGTCTTCAATAATTGAGGGAGGTGGTGGTGTTTTTTTTGTTTAAATTTATTTTGATCTAAGTGTTGACCAGATCTGGTTTTGTTTATAACTTTTATATTCCCGTCGACATAGACTAGAAAGTTATTTTTTTTTACTTTATTATCCTCCCGTCGACATGTCGACGGGATAATTTAATAATTTTGTCGTTTGCGTTTGGCGGGTGTATTAAATTTTCACCAAAATTTTTTGTGGTTATTTTTCCGTTGACATGTCGATGGGATAATAACTTTTATAATTAAAATTTTTTATTTATTATAAATACTTTTATAAAATATTAAAAAATAAGTTTTATAAAATTACTTTAATATAATTAAAAAAATTTATTTATTATAAATACTTTTATAAAATATTAAAAAATAAGTTTTATAAAATTAATAAACTAAATTTATATAATTAAAAAATTTATTTATTATAAATACTTTTATAAAATTTAAAAAATATATATTTAAAATTAATTACTTATATTATAATTAAAAAAATCATTTATTAAAATATAAAATAAATAATAATTAGAATATCACAAAATACTAAATCCCAACCATTAGATAACCTCAAGATCACAACCGGTAAAAATTCAAGTCTTGTATCCTTGACCCAATGTTTTATAAATAACGAGGAGAGATAATATGCATGGTTGTACACGAGATGTTAAATGAACGAGTCGAGATGCAATGGTTATACATGAGATATTAAACGAACGACTCGAGATGCAATGGTTATACATGAGATGTTAAACGAACGAGTCGAGATGCTATGGTTATACACGAGATGTTAAACGAACGAGTCAAGATGCAATGGTTATACATGATATGTTAAACGAACGAGTCGAGATGCTATGGTTATACACGAGATGTTAAACGAACGAGTCGAGATGTTATGGTTATACATGAGATGTTAAACGAACGAGTCGAGATGCTATGGTTATACATGAGATGTTAAACGAACGAGTCGAGATGCAATGGTTATACATGAGATGTTAAACGAACGAGTCGAGATGCTATGGTTATACATGAGATGTTAAACGAACGAGTCGAGATGCAATGGTTATACATGAGATGTTAAACGAACGAGTCGAGATGCTATGGTTATACATGAGATGTTAAACGAACGAGTCGAGATGCAATGGTTATACATGAGATGTTAAACGAACGAGTCGAGATGCAATGGTTATACATGAGATGTTAAACGAACGAGTCGAGATGCTATGGTTATACATGAGATGTTAAACGAATGAGTCGAGATGCTATGGTTATACATGAGATGTTAAACGAACGAGTCGAGATGCTATGGTTATACATGAGATGTTAAACGAACGAGTCGAGATGCAATGATTATACATGAGATGTTAAACGAACGAGTCGAGATGCTATGGTTCTACCTAACAACTTTTTTTCTACCTAACAACTTATCCTCACAATATAAAAAAACACACACACACACTCATCTCACTATATATCTCTCTCTCTATCTCTCTCTAGCAGTTTCTGTTTTCTGGCGACACCAGCAGTTTCCGGCCGCCGGAATCTTTTTCTGGCCACCACCTTTTATCACCTCAACTTGTAGATCGGGCCACCCCGGTCACGATTCAACCACTCAACCTCACAACCACAAGCATACACTGTTATCATGGTGAAGAAGATGGCAGAATTTGAAGCTTTTCCTTGTCCTTGTGAACGAGGAGACGTGATTCTGCGAGAATCGCATAGATCTTACTCCCGTGGTAAACTATACTATGCGTGTCCTTTCTCGCAGGTGAACAATTACATACTTTTTCGTGTATTATATAAATAATTTGGTTAGTTGTTAAAAATAATAGTTTTTACTCTTTAACAGCCTGGGACAACAGACCATGGATGTGATTTTTTTTTATGGAAGGAGGAACGACTCGCAAAAATGATGATCGGTTCTCTGGGAGCTTCAACATCAAGCGGTTCTAGATCTGCTCCAACAAAGTGCTCAAACTGTCATGAAAAAGATCTTAGAATAAACTTGCTGGAGGTACAAAAACAGGTGCTAGAGACAAAATTAAGGGTGCTGGAGGCAAAACTTGACATGGCAACGTATCCCAACCACGACCACGCATGTCAGTCGGATGCAATACTCTGTGACCTTTTAGGTGACATGGATAAATTTCATATGTAGTACTGTTATCGTTGTTGTTGCTGTTATCGTTGTTATTGTTGTTGTTGTTGTTGATGTTGATGTTGTTTGCTGTTGTTGTTGATGTTATTGATGTTGTTTAATAAAATGTTGTTGTTGTGGTAACTGATGTTAAACGTCCTTTATATTTTAAATTCGTACGCACAAATAATAGAACTGAAGGAGCAATAATTATCAAACACAAAGGCAAACTATTTATTTAAAACAAGCAAGAGTTCTCAACCACATGCATTTTCATACAGACTCAAACTAAACAACTCGACAACCAAACTAAACAACTCGACAACCGAAGGAAACAACTCAAACTAAACAACTCGACAACCAAACTAAACAACTCAAACTAAACAACTCGACAACCAAACGAAACAACTCGACAACCAAAAGAACAGATCAAACGAAACAACCCATTTATTTATTTTTTGCGGCTACTTCCCGCTTTACTCGAACTCGCACCATCTTTTCCCTTCCTTGCTCTCATTTCCTTGATATGTGCAAACGTAGCTTCAAGATTTGTGACCCTATTTCCCATATTATCAAGTTTGGTTTCCAACGTACTTTCAGCTTCGTCGTCACCTCCAACAGCAACAACTTGAGCTTCAGCAGCATCTAGCTCGTCTATGTACTCTTTGTAGTATGACTTTTTCCTACACCATTCGATAATCTTGTCTCTCATCCATGGTTCAACGTTCTTAAAAGAACCATATTCCTCATAAACTGCATGACCAAAAGTTAACATAACTTCATTAAAGAGGAGCTCGTGTGACAAGATTTTTGAGTACTCCTCTTCAACTGTGCAACCACGCCAAGTCATGTGTGTCTTGTAAGAATTGACAATTGACTTATTTGTGAGATGTGTAAAATGAGACGGAAATAATTTTGTGAGAATGTATATAGGTAAAAAATGAGACGGGCATGTATTTGTGAGGATATATATAGCCTGATTTTTGGGGAGATATTCCCGTCGACGGGAAAAAGAAGGCGGGAAAAATTCCGCCCAATATTTTATCCATTTATTAAAATATTTATAATTTAGTAATATATTCCCGTCGACATGTCGACGGGAATCTCAAAACAAAAAATTATTATCCTTAATCACACGTTAATTGTGAGAAAAAAACGTGATTAATATATTCCCGTCGACTTGTCGACGGGAATATATTAGCGGGTAAATTTCGCGCCCAATTTTGGTGAATTATTGAGGCTAAAAAAATATGTTGAAATATTCTCGTCGACATGTCGACGGAAAAATACGAGTATGAAAAATTCAACGCAATGGGGCTCGGTCAAGCGTTTTTTTTTGCCGTTTAGTGCCTTATCCCGTCGACATATGTCGACGGGAAAATCCTCGACGCCTGTTCTCCTTATATATATATATATATATATATATATATATATATATATATATATATATATATATATATATATATATATATATATTGCTTGTCACCAAACTTCACAAATTGTGTAGTTTTAGAAAAACCAGAAAAAAATAAAGAGTTGTACTTTTGATGGGTTGATATCTAAAGATTCAAAACAATAAATGTATATAGAAAAGGATTAAAAAAACAAAAATAAAATAAAAAAATAAAATAATAATAATAATAATAATAATAATAATAATAATAATAATTGAGTTATTGTTAGACGAGTAGAACAAGAATATGATTAAAACAAAGCTAGACACAAATACGTTAAATAGCAAAAACACAACGTGGTCGGATAAGTTTAAGGATTGCATGTGAGTTATAATAAAAAGAACAAAATACCAACGAAATTCTTATGAATAGAGAAAAAGTTGAAACTGGATCGGAGCACCTGATGAAGAAATCCAGGAGTGACGGTTGCGCCAAACAAACCAAGGTTATGTTTTGTAACTTGGCTTGTACTAGAGATGGATTTCAGCCATTCGTAGGCAGTTGCGTAACACAATCGCTATGATTCAGGCTCACCACTATCTAACAGTTCAAGACTTTCAAGACATGTTTCCATGTAAACTTCGCTATCTTGTGTTCCGGATAAAACGACAAAACGCACCTTTGTAACAGGATTGTAAACTTCTAGCCCACTGCTTTCATTGTTGATTAAGAGATATCCATTGGTGGGGAGTTGCATGACACTATTGATTTCCCATTCTTCACAGTTAAATTTAAAATGAGGATACCAAGATGCAACATTATTGTACTCTCTCATCACCCAAATCCAACAACAATCTTCATCATTACAGGAAACCACACCTAGACAACTGTCGATGATTGTTAATTTTCTAGCTTCTCTTTTAATTGGTTCTGGCAACTCAATCTTCCTAAATGCATGAGTACTCATATGAAATGACATTATAAAATATTCCCATAAATATGATTCGTATGAATAAAGTTCAGCCTTCCAATGCAGTAAACCATTAACCCAACACGCCTCGAAATCCATACGATCAAACTTAGGAGGGAAAGCAATCGATGACCATGTATGTGTCTTCATGGAGTAAACATCTGAATTGTCTACCATTCCTTCACCATATTTATCAATGAAGTAGCATATTCTCACAATCTTGTAATCATCAGTTATTGGATTGAAACCAAAACCAAATACTAATTTACACCTAGTGATAGAAGAAGAGTGATCGGGTAAGGTTAATGTGCGTCTAATTGAAGGGTTCCATAAGGTAATACGCCTTTCATGATAATTAAACAGACAGATAATTCCATTACACGAATTGACAACTCGTGAATGTTGGCAAGGGAATTCGAGAGTTCTTAGAGGATGTGTGACACAATGGAATTCGTCTTCAGAATGCGAGGAATAGACGTTTTTAACCTTTTTAACACCATCTCTGTTGTGCGATCATCCAACTGTCTGATAAGGATTTTTAGCCAATACTCATCTATGTCGAGTGAAGATGATTCCCACTGTCTGATAAGGACTTTTTGTTGCGTAGATCGGAGACGGTGCCTGCAAATGAAATCAGGGATAGCAATACGAGAATACCATAATTTTGATAGACATCTAAATCAGACAAGGGATTTGGTTGGTAGTCTTTCAAAGATTTCAATAATCAAATCATCACTTATATGACGCGACATCTTTAGTATCTTCATGCTGTATGTCTTCTACTATTCTTCGTATATTATTGCAAGATGATCTCAAAACTATCTTTATTATGCTGTAATTGTAGAATGCGAGAATATGTGATCGTTATCAAGGATCACGCGAAAACAAGGACGGATCGTTGATATTTATATAGAGTTTTAATAATTTGGGGCCCAGCCCTCTTATTTATTCAGGCCCAATATCCATACTTTATTTGAAGATTTTTACTAACTTTTATTGTGTCGACTTTCCAAATTTTCGCTAACTTTTTACTCTGTATTTTATTAACATAACTAGTTACGATCCATAAAGATTTATGTTAATATTGCATATGCAAAGGTAGTATTGATAAAACCGTAATATGGTAAAGCTAACACTATGGTTAACAAGAACCAATGTTTGATAAATTCGTAAGTTGTTATAAGCAAGTCTATTGAATCTTATCTTGAATGTTGTAAACCGTAATAAGCTTATAAGCCCATCAGTATTGAAGATGACTAAGTATAAGATTAATAGTATCTTTTTATGGTTGAGAAGAAACATAATAACTTTAAATCGTAAAGAGGTATCAACTGTTCATAAATCATTCGCCTGAAAGAATGAAGAAGAACAATAAACAGGATTACGAAGATCAGTTCACCTATTTTAGACAAGAATTGAATGTTTTCTTTGCGACCCAGGAGTGTGTTTAAACCAAAAAACATGGACCTAGAGTAGTTATCAGATATGGCCAGTGAAGAACGACTTTAGCAACCACCTAACTAGAGCGTTCCAAAACGTATAATCACTGAAATAGATCATAGTCAATATAAGGAATTCACATCATACTTACAGAGTGGATGTGTTAACTCTATGATATTACAATTACAAAGTCTGCTTGCTAAGCATATTCTTCAGCTCGATAAATCTGTTTCAAGGTATTTCTTGAAAGTAAACCTCTTTCTACAGCAAGATTCCAAAAAGTTTCCAAAATACCTTTGTCACTGGCATAACTAGCAGAGAAACTTTTATGAATTTGGTGAGTTATCATCAATCTCATTTTGTACATCTCGTCAAAAATCTTTAAACCAGTAGTCGAATCTCCTGCTTTTAAGTAAGCATATGCCAAACTAGTGAACACAACGCTATCTCCTGATATCCCTTTACTTTGCATTATATCAAATAATCTTTGAGCACAATCAACCCTCTCTTGTTTGCATAATCTCCGTATTAATGCCCTATAAATCGAAATATCGACAATTATACCCTTCCGATAAAACTCATCTGGTAACTTCACCAACACCTCTTCATTTTTTTGGCTGCAGTAAAGATCAACTAGCCATGAATACGTGCAGTAATTTGGAGAAAATCCATCATAAATCATAGAGAAAATAAATTCTTTCGCATTTTCCATATCTCGAGTCTTGCAAAATCCATGAATCAATGCTTTGTAAGTAAAAGAATCAGGTTTCAACCCGCTATTTAACATTGTACCTCTAACTTTCAAAGCAGAATTCATATCTCCAATCTTGCAATAAGCGTTAATCAGCGTGTTACAAGTGATGTTATCGGGTACAACTTTGTTCCCACTCATTTCGTTCAATAATTTGTTAGCATCCTTTATTCTACCTTCTTCACACAATTTTCTTAAAATCGTGTTGTACGTAACAGTGCCAGGAAACAACCCTTTAGCTTCCATTTCTTCGCGTAAACGCATAGCTTCGTCATATCTGTTCACTCTACAAAAACCGTCAATCAAAGTAGTGTATGTCACGTGATTTGGAGTTACACCTTTGATTTCCTTAAACATCCTTAATGCTTCCCTCATCCGACCTTGTTTACAGTACCCGTTGATCAATGAATTATATGTTATAATATCCGGATCAACACCTGCCCTTTCCATTCTATCTTGAATACACAAAGCCTCATAATGCATACCCTTCTTACAATACAACGATATCAACGTATTATAAGTAAAAAGATCAGGCGAAACACATTTAAACTCCATCTCTGCCGTCACTTCTTCCGCTTTTTCAACATCCAACGACTTACAACAAGCATGAATCAACACATTATATATATGCAGATTCGCAACTATCCCAATCTTCAGCATTTTCTTGTAACACTTCCACATTGTATCAGTCAACCGCTCTTTAACCAACGTATTCAACAAAACAGTACAAGCCGGCAAATGCAGCTTCAAACCATGAACCCTCATATGCTCAAACACCTGAATAGCATCTTGGGTCATCTTCATATTCGCGTAATATATCACTAACCAGCTCAAAACATGAGAATTCACATCCGGGTCATCACAAGTACTCGCCAACGAGTTCAAAACCGTGGGCGAAGATAAAAAGTCTTTCAGCGCAATTTTGTCGAGCAGTTGGTGTGCAGTTTTGAAATGTCTTTGTTTAGTGAGGATATGAATCATGGTCCAGTTGGACTGTAATGTGTGTTTGTAATCAGGGTTTAGTTCAACCCATTTGAAGAAAGTGTGGGTGATATTTAAAAATGATTCGAGTTTCGAAAGGTTGTGAAGTATTTGATTGATTGTGGTTGAGGTTACGAGTGAGCCGATTTTCGGTCTTAAGAGATGATCCCAGGAGCATGATTTTAGTACAACTGCTATAACTGGTTTTAGTAATTTGGTTTCATTTGTAACATGTTTTATATTGGCCATGATTTGACAAAATAGATGAATACTAGTTCTATGGTTTTGTGGTCTTTTATGTTTCTCAGTTGGATTGTGTTACAGTAGAACAAACACCTTTATATACCTTTTGGTTCTATGCTCTTTCTTTTCTTTTCTTTCTTTTTTTTTTTTTTTTACCTAAAAAATAAAATAAAATATAATATAATAAAATAAATAAAAAGAGAGAGACAACAACAACAACACTATTTCACAAATTATACATCAAAGCTATCTCACATGTTCTAAACAGGATTTGAACCGACAATCATTTGGTTGTGGAGTTTCTCACACAACAAAGAGTACCATTGAAACACAAGCTATTTGGTTATGCTCATATTTTCAGATGTAGTTAGTTTCTTAGTTGATACATCAATATGGTTTTTGCCTTTTGGCATGAAAATGTACAAACTCTTTGCATATTTAACTTTTGGTTAGTTATTTTTTGTTCGTAATTGGAGATCGAATTGAAAATTTAGTTAAATTATCATTTTTCGAAGACCCGAGTCAATGTCTTAAGTTCGGCTTTCTACGACGGATTGGAAGACAGAAAGTAGTTCTTTTATAAAGTCGAGTTTTTGAGACTATAGAGGACCATCTTCACAAGAAAGGTCTCAATCCCTTCCCACCTTAGATCAAGCTGGCAAGGCAGGCGGGACTTCTTCCCAGGAAATCAATCTCATCCAGCCGGGATTTGAAAGGCGATCTAGCAGGGAATCTTACATTGCGCGCAGAGAACCCTTTCACTGTAGACGGAGAGGAAAAGACGATGGGGAGCCAACCGTGAGGCGAAGAACTCTGCCAGAAAGAGTAGAGTTGCATCTTGCCGTAATTTTCAAAAAAAAAGACTAGTAGTTCTAATTTATCCGAATCCACTTATCAATGAGGTGTATCATTTTAATGGTGCATCTACAAGTTATTTCAGCGAAAATAACAACCGATGCTGTCGTTATAAAAGTCTGAAAAAGCTCATCTTGCACAAATTTTCAACTTTGATAACTTCTAATTAAAAAAAATTAAAAGTGAACCTTGCTGTTTGCATTTTTGGATTAGTATCTTGGTTTTTTTTAATGGCGAGTTAGTACAATACTAAGTTAGTTATTCGATTCTACACTAATTACCCAGAAGGTTAGTCCATGCCAACCTCGAATAATAATTAGTGATTCGATTCCACAAGGTAGTATCTGCTTGTAACCATGTGAAAGTGCAATTTTAAGAAGATTGGTCATATAATGTCCAACAAACAAACTCTATATACTACTTGGAACAAATTTTACTAATAAGTTGTTGATTACAGACAACCAGCAAATAATTACATGCATAACACTAGTCGGTTTAATCCGTAATGTAAAGTTACTTGGTTGTATGTTACAAGACAAGATGTTACTAACATTGTGTGTTCTGAAGGCGAAAAACGGAAAAAGCAGTGTCATAAGAAAGCTTGATTATGAGTTAGCTAATCATTTCTTTAATTCGTTAATCTTTGGTTATAAGAAAGCTTGATTATGAAAGCCACCTTTTATCCATGGGCTTCAAGAGTTTGCAAACACATTTGGTTTATTATTCCAAACTTTACATTCATAAACAATAGCATAACTCACCAGATATTGTAGACACAAAATTACCTCAATACTGCAAATTGCCAAAATTCCATAAATATAATCAGCATACAACTTGAATATGAAAACCAAGTCATCATACGTACAGTTTTCTCAAGATCTTGGAACAAAATGCATAAAGAAAAATAAAAGGACCCAGCAGAATTAGATAGTAAACCTCAAATGTTGAAGCAAAATATCCCCTCAGTTTATCAACACCAGCCGGATGTAAACAACTACACACCAACTAGACACCATCATCAACACAACCCAAACTAGACACGAAAATCGTATTACTTCATTTTGCCAAGATCATCTCATTCCTCGTTCTCAGTTTCACTCCAGCACCTATGCAGAGTTGACCGAGGAGACCCGCAAGTACTTCCTCCCCTTGCAAAACCATAGTACACCATCGAACCCCCTCCTTCACCCAAAACTTCAAACTTTGTTTCTTCAACACAGTAACCTTTCACATTCTGATCATTATCAACCAAGTTGAGATCTTTCAAGTCACTGTTACAATGCAAAGCAACAGAAAATTCACTAGGCTGGAAACAAGCCAACACCCTTTCTATCAAAGCTGTCAAATCCATGGACTTAAAGTCATAACCAGCTGCTTCAAAGCTAGCGTAGCTGAACCCATTTTCTGGTGTCACGTGAATGGTGGAGATAGCGTCTCCTTCAATAGCATTCATAGAGTACCCACATGGGTCAAAGTCAAAATCACAAATTTGTGATTCAGGAAGAATGTTCCTGATGCCAGAGTCTTCAGTCATCACAGCTGCAGAGCTTGACTCAGACTTGAAAAACACTGATGCGTTCCGTTTACTTAAACCAGTCATACACATTTCGAGAGTGTAGACCTGGCCCGCGGGTGTAGCGGGCTCTGCTGCTTCTTCAGCTGAAGCAGTGTACACGTGCCATTTCTGATCCTTATCAATGCCACCCATAACAAAAGCATTGCTGCCCATACCAAGGTTTCCAAAGTGGGTATCAAGGACCATCACTTCTTCGGTGAAGCTACGGTGAGGAAAAACTTGAGCTCCAGGGAATATGAAGCTTCCTCGAGTGTATCTAACGGATTTCACACTAAGTGACAGTTCACCGGATGATTTGAGTATCGGTGGGATTGAAAGGAGTAGTTTAGTAGTCCCACAAGTTTTGATGATGATCTTATCCGAGTAGATAAACAAACTGGATTCCGAAAGAACATAGGAATCCACTTCATCGTTCGATAATGAAGAAACAATGGTGCATTCTGCAGGTGCCAAAAACTCGTCAATTTGGCTCCTGGTCAATGAACGCAGGCCTCTAGCTCTAGGGTCAGCAGAGGGTCCAGGGGTAAAAAAGGAAATCTCGAGCCTCTTTTCAAAGCCTTCAAATCCAATGGCAGACATCTTGTCTTAAAAGGGTTTGTTGCAAAGAGAGGAAATGTGAAACAAAGGGGAATGAAAGAAGAAACGGAAACTGTAGCAGATGAAAAAAAACGGAATCTATCTATCCAGGGGTTATGTTATGCTGATAATGGTTATCAGGATGGCTTGCGGGTGCACTGCAAAATATAAAGCAGCGATAAAGTTGGTTAGAATACATCAAGTAAGTGTTGGTAGTAAGCAATATCAAATGATGGTTCTTATAGATGCTTACGTTAGAGTAGACAGCAGATTTGAACTTCTCGAGTCCACCGTTTGGTCGAACGTCTTCAATAATGTAACCTAAAGGAGCTTCGTAACATAAGGATTTACTACTAGACTTCTTTCCAGCTTTTGACTCCATTGATCATTCAGTTGTCCTGCATATTCATAAAAACACAGATTAGAATAAGATCGAAAATAAAAGAACCTAATTATTAAATAAAATCAGATATATATGGCCTGCCTACAACTCTACATAAGCTTGATATTTCAATGAGTTATAATTCAGAAACCGAAAAACTATTTTTTTAATGGACAAACTAGTATGACAGGGAAACTTTAAATGCCAAACCCGCACAGATGAAAGATTTTTGTCAACTGATAACACTTAATAGCAGAAACAAAAACAGCTCTACATACAAGTTCAAAAACTCTAGTACATTCATCTAATAACATGTTCTAGCAGCTTTGAAAAAGGTTTTAATAAGCTTACAGTCATTTGAAAACAGAATGCAGAAAATAGTGTTTGGGTTACCCATATTTTGTATTGTTTTAGAAGGTTTCACTAAATCTGGTTATAAAGTGTTGAAGCTTCTTTGACACGGATAAAAAACAAATTGATGTGAAACTTTTACCAATACAGTAGTAGTAATAATTAGCTATTGGCATTGTAGCTACATCTAACCAACTTTAATCATCTTATTATTTAAGCAAACAAAAGTAGTACTAGTATTAGTTTAACCCCAGATTCATTCACTCCATTATTTGTCAAATGTGGGCACACTTTTCCCCCAAATACTAATTCAATCCCAAAAAATTTACCTTTTTTTAAAATAACAAACCACAATTAAAAAAAAATGACTTTATATAACACCAGCATAGAAATGCACATATTATGTGGCATTGTGGCTTATTTGGTTTTCGACTTATGTTTCATAAGCTCATATTACATGGCATTGGGGATTATTTTGAAACCTTTACCCAAAAGTTTTAAAACAAGCCACAAGCCACAAGTTTTAAACAAGCCGCAAAAAGTGAGCTTATGAAACATAAGCTGACAACCACGTAAGACATAAACCCTTTGTAGAATCTTAAACAAACATCCCCTAAATCCAATGTTTTGAAAACCGGGTCTGTGATCTACCCGGACGGGTCAACCCGGTTTTACGGGGAAAAAACTTATAGCTTATACCCAAACACTATTTTGCTGTAAAAATCAGCATAAACCTTGTGTCTAACTCTAAACACTAGTTTTGACCCGTTTTTGTTCCGGAACCGGTTGACCCGGCCGGGTCATACCGGGTTTCAATAAATCTATAACATGCAATGAATGTACATTATATAAAAAAATAAAAATAAATAAAAAACTTACGGATTAAAAAACAATTGGAATTGGAATAAAGAGAGATCCGAAATACGAAAGCTTCAAATGGATCAAAAGCCTGTTACAAACCAAAACATTATTAAAAAAAACACATACATTATAACACACACATTATAATAAAAAGATGAACAAGAATAATAACAATAACGTACCAATTAATGTTTTTATTATTCTTAATATAATTCAGAAGGATTAAAATGGATCGAATAATAATAAGAAAAGGTAGAGAATTGTAGATGTTAATTCGATCGAGATAATTGTAGAAGGATGTGTTGCATTTTATATACAGTTTCAGATTCTCAAGTTGTGGCTCAGAGTGAGTTTAGGGAAATTTGTGGCTGAGAAGGAGCGGAGGGGGGACATGTGGACTGAGGTGGTGCCACGTGGATTTTGGAGGTTATGTGGATTTACGAGTTTGTCCTTGGGGATAACAAGTGAAGTACTTGATGTGTTTTTGAGATTTTAGACGTGGTGGTGTTTCATGTTTGTGTTTAGTTGGCTCGTATTTTTTTAGCAATGCAAATGTTATTTTGCTTTTAAAAAAAAAATTAGCCATGATTGCACAAGTTTTTTTTTTTTTAGAAAGGCATCAATATATTACGGAACCAAAACAAGAACAATACAAAATAAATGGCAACCCACCTTCTTAACAAGACAATTAAAAAGATTATAGGGCCCAGACAAAAAAGAAAAACAAAAAGAAAAACTAAGCAAAAACCACTAGGTGAACCCATAAAATTAAAATTGGCAAACCATAAAGCATGAGCCAACAAACTACACTAAAATATTGGCAACCATAAAGCATGATTGCACAAGTTTAAAACATTAAATAAAGAGAGAATTGCAAAACCCTAAAGTTTGGCCAAATTGCACGTTTCGTCTCAAATGTTTGGAAAGTGTAAAGATCGTCCCTGTGAAGAAACCTTTAGTGCAAATATCGTTCTCACAAGGACGATACTTGCACCAAAGGTTTACCTAAAAAGGACGATACTTGCACCAAAGGTTTCTCCACAGAAACGATCCTTGCACTTTCCAAATATCTGAGATGAAACGTGCAATTTGACCAAATTTTAAGGACGATTTTTGCAATTCTCTCTTAAATAAACATATTTGTATAAAACAATGATATATTTTGTAAACATCATTACTTTAAAAAAAATTATTAATAACAACTATGGTAGTAACATGTAAAGATGGTAATATCACTTTGTTTAATTGCTTGAGCATGTGCTACCATAAAACAAGTTAGAAAATTCTTTCTTTCATTTTTTTTTTCTTTTTCGAACAAAGTATTTTAGTTACTTAAAAGTTGTATATTTGTTAATGACTTTTTGAGTAACTTATGGGTCATGATATTCAACTAAAATGACTTAATAATATGGTGACGTTGCATTTTAGTTTGGTTTAAAGAGTTCGTTTAGTATCAAATGAACTTTAGCGGATTTTGTATGTGGGTTTCTCATTAACCAAGATATGGATATTGTAGAGATTCAGGTTTTGATCAAGATCCTTTTAATGTGTTATTTAGAGGGGCTCGGAAAGTAGTGCAATAAGTTCTGTCGCACATGGCCTCCATTTAAAAATGGTCACATTTTTATTAATTTTGCATAGAAATACGTATAACATTAAACATATATGAGTTATAAAATTTAAGTTTATATACAATTTCTCTTTAGTTTACAAGTGTAATAAAATCTCTTTCTTGTTATTGCTTAGAATCACCGAAAATCATAAGACGGACCTTGTGTTATTTAGATGGTACGAATGTACGAATATCGCAGCAGAAGGATAAAGGGTATAATGAAAAGGTGGATTAAATAAGTGAAGTTGGTTGGAAACTTGGGGAAGTTGAAATTCGTCTTTTTCCATTTGAAGTATAAATGGTCAAAAAAGGATGCGAAATGATCAAATATAAAGGCCAATAAAACTTTACTTTAGTATGCTTAAATTCTTTACTATTTTTGGTTATACTATAAAGAGTAATTCGGTATAACAAACTTCCCATTATAATCATGTTTGATCTATTAATAGACATTACTCGTATTATATTCGAAAGTGTAAGTCACACGAGCAAGATAAAAATATGCAAGAGTAAAGACAATAAAGACCATTTTTTATAAGGGTGGTTGTTTATTTTTTAAGCAAGTAGTACCTTTTTTAGTTTTTTATTTGCATTCGATTTACAAGTATTGACTATTGAATATGAGTATATTTTATATTTTACGGCCATAAAAGCATATTTATATGTGTGGGTGAAAATGAAGTGTTACGGTCATAAAAGCATATTGTATATGTGTGGGTGAAAATGATTGTTACTTTTGGCCTTGTTCTTTTGCCAAATTTATGTGGTGGGGACTAATAAAGGATTCTATTTTGAGCGCTCTTGTATCTTTTATCACAAAAGATGCTATTCCTTTCATCAAGTAGGTGCTAGAATATGACTCATATCACCAAACAAATTATTTTAGAATCAAACAAAAAAATGAAAACATATTTGGGTTAACTTTTTTAACAAACAACGATAGGTGAATCAAGTTACCCCATCTCTGTAACAAAGGTTTTTATGAAGGCCAAGATAAGAACAAGAGTCAATCTCAAGATAGTTTTTCAGCATCTGTTTTATCCTCATTTGGTCATTGTGCTTTTTGAGATGATTATGTCTTAAACAAACTTTATGTAAAGTAAAACCGAACAGGAAAGATAGTTTTTCAGCGTCTGTTTTATACTAATTTGGTCATTGTGCTTTTTGAGATGATTATGTCTTGAACAAATTTTATGTAGCATTACTTGATATGATGAAATAGTTATTGTTGACATAAACAAAGTATGTCGGCTGGAGGCAGTTTTTTTTTTTTTTTTTTTTTTTTTTTTTTTTTTTTTTTTTTTTTTAACGACAATTGAAAAAATAAAAACTAGCAAGAAGCTAGCAAAATATTACATCGGTTTTTTGGGTCAATCAGGCCGAATTAAACATTTAGAACCTCTACATTTTAACTAAGAGAATGAACAAAGACGAATGTTATCAAATAAGTCACATTTCCTCATGCGTTGAGAGTTGAATGTGACTGAATTACGATACTTCCAAAGAAACCACCATGTTGTTGCAGCAATTACCGACTAGTGACAGTCTAATGATGTTTCACAAGTTTTTGCTATGGGTTTAGATATCCATTCCATAAAGTGATTCTAATATTTCTTTAATTTTTATTTTTGTTAATTTTTATAATTTTATTTTTATTACAAGACTACGACACATAATATACGAAACATAAAATATAAAGTTTGACAAGAAATACAATAAAAAAACTGATAAAAAATGGATTTATACTATTACTAGAAGGAGGAGTAAAAGGTGGTGGAAAAGCATGTTGGAATTATGATATCATGACATTCATATAAAATAAACCAAACACATCAAGTGAGCATAGCAGAATCAATTATAACAAGATCAAATAACATGTAATTAATTAATCAATATTTAAATAGTAAACATACCTTTGTGATTCTAGCCCGAACAAGAATCAATTGCAATCTTCAAATCAAGAACCCTAATTAGGGTTTATGTGGATTATAAGAATTACCCCTTACCTCTTTTGTAATTCAATCCAAGAATCAAACAATAGTGTGTTTAATTCACGTTCTTGTACACACGTACTAATTCAAGAAAAAGTTTATGCAAGTAATTAAACACAAAACTTTGTTTAGATCAAGAAAATCGAAACCCTTGTGGGTTTGTTTTATGGATCGACTAGAACAAGAAAGAAGAGAGAAAAACACCAAGATGTGTGTGTACAAGTTATGAGAAAACATGTATCTTGGGTTTGCTTATATACTAATCAAAACTTGGAGCTCAAGGCACAAAGGAGGTTACCCCCTCCCCTTTGCCAATCGGTTTTGGATCCCCCAAGGGGTTTCCGGAACCTTCTCTTGTTTCCAAATTTTGCTTAGTATTACTTTCCTAATCTTCGTTTAATAGTCCATTAGTCATTACTAATTACTATTATTTATTTTGTGTTTATTAATAATTACTTATAACATTTTATAAATAATTATTTCTTTTTCTCTTCATACGTATTGTGTGCAATCCCGTGATCTCAAGTTCGATCATAACATACGACTACTAAAATAATGTCCATAATCTAACAGCTCCTACTTGGACATATTTTAATAGTGTAATCACATCGGTTAGCGTCTTGCAACACGCCGATGCCTCTAGTACGATCTCGAGTAAGGCTCCTGAAAAAACCTTTTAATGATTTCTCATTATTATTATCCTTTTGTTTCTAATACCATGTTAATAAGGATATGGATTAAAGTCATTTATTAATTAACCATTCTGTTTCTCGTTGTTTGTGATTGATCAAGATTACCAAATCTTCTAAACATATTCAGGGGAGATTTTGGGTGTGGCCACACATACATCTTACCAACCCTATAAAGGGCCCAGCAGTATTAAACTCCAAAAATAAATTTGAAGGAACAAATTCTATCTTGAATACAAGCAAAACCCACAAACTTTGTAACATTTCCGAAAACAACCCTTATGACTACCAGTTACGTATAGCGTTAAGTTGTTCCACAAAAATGTACTACATTCATGACACTTATCTTGCATCTCAAGTCTGAGGATAACTTCTCATGATTTACTTAATGACAAGATCCATAAAGTAACATCATGTAGTTGGGATAAGTCCTATATTCGGTATCATTGAATATCATCTGAAATGGCATGACTACGCATCAATATACTTTAAGTATATTATACCAACCTTCAGATTTGTCTTGATTTAATAATATTCCCATATTATTAACTGACAACGGACAATTTAGAATAACATTTATTCATGGATTAAACATGCAAAAACAGGATACAATGTATTATAAATTAAACATACCATGTATTTAAATTTATTATAATAATTGTTTAACATCCCTTATCCAAATACTAAATAGATCAATGCATGATAACTCTTGTTGATGAATTATGTCTCAAGTAATGACATTCATACTTGTTGACAAGACATAAATCATCCAACTTTGATCTATCGGAATTTTAAGAATACTTATTTCAAGAATTCAACTATTGAAATTCTTATATGTGCATAGTCAACTATTTTGATAATGCCACATTTCATAAAAATGTGAGACATCCTTAACCACCAATTTATGATAATTAAACTTCCAAACATTTTAAAGTTTAAAATATTCTTATTCTCTTAATGTATAATGCAACTTATGTTTTTAGTAAGCACAACTAGTACATATAGCAAAGAACGAAATTCTTACCATAACTAGTATTGAGTGTCATATCAATTTTATTAGCATCATTGTATGCAAACAACAATATGCTATTAAAACTTTCCGTAAACCATAATATCTATTGTGTAATGTTTGATGCCCTTTAAACTTTTAAGTTTGTTGGCTATGACAATTTTCACAACAATTGAAAAAATTGTTCATCTATAGAATTTGGAAGCTTTTTCAGATTTAGGATGTAATTCTATAATCAAACATATTCATTTAGAATATTACACAAGTTATCTAATAACTTTTTGATTAGATATTAATATTGTCAAATCATCTTGTAATCAAGCATGATAAAACAAAACATGATGTTCATGAAAGATCTTTGAGTCATACTTAGATTTTATTCATGTCATTCATATCCATTTAGACTTTCTAAATAATATATCATGTTATATTAGATTAATTTACCGCACATGTTTCAACAATAAACATTCATTCCAAGGTTATATGTCTTATTTCCTAAATCTTACAAGTAAAGTTTCATTCCATTCTAAGACTTAACATTTACTTATATGGAATGTTACTTTTTATATGTTCTACAACATATATGATTTAAGAAATTAAACATAATACTCCCACTAGATTTTAGGAATACTTAGAAATTATCTTATTTCAATTATAAATCAAAACATGAATTTAATAATTAAACATAAGAGTAATCTTCTAGATGCATGCATTTCTCCATCCATGGATCATTGCACCTTGTACACTTTCAAAGATTTATTTGAATTCATAAACTCCTTTTGATTACTTATCGTCCTCGCTTAAGTAATCACTCAAGAAAGAGTTTTGATATTCTATTGTCAATTTCATAAATATGACAATCATAATCTTTATATATTTAATGTGTTTAGAAAAGAATATTCAATCACAGTTAATTGCTTAAGTGTGATTAATAATCTTGTCATAAGACATGCATTAAATACGTGCACAATATTGTCCATATTATGATTTCTATACAAAGATTTAAACCACAAGGGTTACCTAATCTTTGAAGAAACTTATCTTCATTTTCTAGTCTAACTATTAAGATAAACCAAGTTTCTAAAATTGATTATCTTTATGGACAGCATCTTAATCATTCATATCATGTATACTTTACCCAATCTCATATTTGGTAATGTATCGTAATGATTATCAGGTTTACAATAATCCTGTAAATCATAGCCCTCAGCATATTAATCAAATATCTGAGATATATTACTATTCTATGAATGATAATTCCATCATCTTGAGATTTAACATTTAAATGTCAAACTTTATTATCATCTTGGGATTTAACATTCAAATGTCAAACTTCATCATGATATTTCCTAGTGTATTTTAGAAGATTATGTATCTTGTAATTTTATCTTTTAAAGATCAAAACTCCCACTTGCTTTTAGCAATTTAAAGACTATCTTTAAATACTTAGCAAATTAAGCAATAATACAATATTCTCTTTTGGGATATTACAAATACATATTGACAGTTCCTAACTTTATTTTGTTAATAACCTCTTCATAAGCAGTTAAACAAATTTGGAACTTCAATTTAAGACTTAATGTGATTCATCACATTCCATCATATGATAATGTCTTATTAATCTTCTATATTGGAGTTTTATTAAATATGTCCAAATCATACTCAACATTCTAACCTTGATAACTTTTTGAAGAAAAGAAGTCATAATTATCTTTAATCAAACAATATAACAAGAGTTTGATATACCTAAATGAACATACCATAAACATTTGATATTTCATTAGTATTAATATTGTAAGACAATCTAACAATATTAAAGATAACCATATTCCTTTTGACTTGTCTATTTACCAACTAATTCATTTTAATGGTATAATAATATTCAAGCCAATTACATGCTTTATAACACAAGTACTTTTTACAAAGTCACTTCATGTCCATGTCTTTACAAGAAAACATAAACTATTATAATCCCACTATACGTTATAAGTCATTTAACAATTTAATAACTTCATGTATATGTCTTAATTAAAAAACACAACAAGATAACGTCTTACTTTATTATAAGTCTTGTAACAATTAAAAGACTTTATGTTTATATCTTTACAATGAAACATAAACATGTTTAACTAAAGTAATTATGAACACCATCTTTTGGTTTCAATAGTAATTTCAAGTTAATATATTACTTCACAATAATGTAAACAACATTATTTATTCATTTATTTATGCCATTCCAAGAACACATAAATATTCAGATTGAAGCAGCATTAGATTACTTTATTAATTTATGTCATTCCATGAATTCATAAATATACAAATTAAAGTAGTCTTGATATCATATTGACACATGTTCTAATAGGTATCTAATTTAGAAACTGCAAATTCTCATAGTTCAATTACATCAGTTGATCTGCTAGTAATGAAAATATGAAATTCACCTTGTTGTTGCAATCTAGTTAAGCTCTCACATAACATAAATTGTAACACCAAATGTTTCTTGAATTAGCTTAGTATAATTCATATTAGAACATTATTCTAATTTAGAAACTGCAAATTCTCATAGTTCAATTACATCAGTTGATCTGCTAGTAATGAAATATGAAATTCACCTTGTTGTTGCAATCTAGCTAAGCTCTCACATAACATAAATTGTAACACCAAGTGTTTCTAGAATTAATATTAGAACATTATTCTCTTACCTTGTAGTCAAGAGAATCCATTAAATCATATATTTATAAGTTGTTTCTTGCACACATTAAAGATAACATTTCTCCCACTTGTGCATGGAACAACCTCATATAGTTGATAAACAACATGCCATGCATTTGTTTATGTGTTCAATATGATTGTGTCATAGATTTTAGCATAACAAGTATATGTAAAACAACAATATCTAGTAAGGAAACGTACAAGACTATCCTTAAAAGTATGATTGTCTACACTTGGAAAGTAATTATCTTTAGCTACCAAGATGTCAAAGCTTGTAACTCCCACTGAATTACAATAATTCCTTATTCAGTGATAAGTACACAATACTCCCACTGAATTTGACAACATTGTAAATGTTTCATATCCAGTGAAAACAAATATTGTGTCTTTAACTTTCCTACACCTTTAAATGTCTATGCGTAACAATTACTTATGTACTAAAAGTGTATTCTACTACGTAAATGATGGACTATCCACCAAATGCTATTAACTTGAAAATTGGGCATGCAATTTATTCCTTAATAGGTCTACCATCCTACAATGTATGTAGCACCTTTAAAATAGTTAAAACAACTAGTTTGTTTTTAAACATTTTGCAGTAATTAGTCTAGCTTCTAATTATAATAACTCATAAAATGTCATACATAATTTTCTGTTAACCAAATATCATATTTGTTACTAAGAACTTGATCACCGAATGAGGATGATAAAATCCCTATGAAAAATATTCGCAATTTTCTTAACTATTAAAAAAATTTGCTATGAGTTATATTAGAATTTAGACATATCTAATATTCCTATTATCCTTTCTCATTCATGAAAAGGAATAGGATTGTGTCTCACTCTACCTTCATAGAAAGGAGACTACTTTTGTCTTTTAAGTAAATATTTCTTAATCAAACATTTGTTTGAAAACAGAACTAGATCAATTTACCAAAGCCCAAAGTGCATTTACGGTTTGAACGTTGCATTAATACATTAAAACGGATTACAAAATTCAATTTCAGTATTTTCGATAATTAGATCTTTAAGAAAATAAAATACTCATTGGTAAATATTCATATAAACCATAGTATTTTCTTAAAGCTAGGATCCTAATTGACATAGTACCATTACATCAGTTGATCTGCTAGTAATGATAGTATTCAACAAGGTAATTGTCGAACAATAATTGCCAATATCATATTGCAATTCCTAGATTTATGGGATTTACAATCACAAAACTTTTGTAATGTAAGCATGTTTGATCCCCATCTTAATGCCTTGAGTCCAAGATCTCACTTACTACTCAATTTAAGTCATCTAATTTAAAAACTGTAAACTCATAAATCCATCACATCAGTTGATCTGCTAGCAATGAATTTATGAAATTTACCTCTCTATTGCAATCTCGCCAAGTTCTCACATGACGTAAATTACAACTTCAAGTGTTCTTAATTAGATGGCATTTGACTTAATTTTATAAGGGTATTAAATTTTGACGTGTAATCAAAATAATGTATGAAGAAGCATGCATACAACTTCATAACATTGGTTTTACAAAACATTTTTATTACCAATTTGCTAAGAGTAAAATAACAAAGTTTTGATTGAGGTATCGGGGTCACCAATTAAAGAATTACCAACAATTATCGTCCACTATATCGTACTTTTGCATAAGCCCGAAAGCTTAGTGTTTCGGATAATCATTGTGGAATTGTGGTTAATTCACCCTTAAGATGACAGTGTACATGTAATGGTTGTTCGGTAAGTCTAATTTACACATAAACGAGCGTTAAGACCGAATGTTGTCTCTCTAAGGCCACAATTTAATACGAAGCCATCCTTATACCCATCTTATAGTGTGTAAACTTCGGTCGAGCCTATTTAACCATTACGTACAAAAATATCAATCAACCAATCCTTTCAGATTTATTCTTAAAAACCAAAACAATTTCGCCATTATTTAGTTCGTATTATTTTTCTATTCAAAAATTACCCTTTTCGTTTATAAACATGTCTAACACAATTAATAAACAAAAACAAATAATGTACAATAAAAAATAAAACAACTAAATAAACAAATATACATAATCATAACAATTAAATATGTATAAAACATGTAGCCACATGCAAATCTTATTCAATAGTCCTATTAATAATCAAATCTAGGTGTATAACGTATTAATTCAATTAAGGCTTTCTTCTTCTAGGAAAAAGAGCCACATACATCGATAAATCGATTGCGTAAGCCAAAATTAAATAAATACCACATAGCACATAATTGATTACTTAATATTGGAGTCTTCCCCAATTCGACATCTATTAATAAATTTACATGTTTCGATATAACTTAACCATTAATTCATATAAACAATTTAAACCATTTAAATCATTACACAATAAAAAATCCATGCAAATATGCACTTTTTCATGGATTTAGCTTAACAATTAACATATTGCACCAAGATCGTTTACTAAAACGCATAACAATTACATGACATCCTAGGGTTTCTAATCAAATTAAAAAAAATAAAACCATAAACCCTAAAACCCTAATAAGGTCAATCGACCCATAAAAAAATTTTAGGGTTAGGAATCTAACAAATAAACCCTAAAAACATGTAACTAAACGAATCAAGATCCAATTTTTATGTGTTTCGATAATTAATTACACATTATAACCTGGCTCTAGATGCCACTGTTAGAATTATGATATCATGACATTCATATAAAATAAACCAAACACATCAAGTGAGCATAGCAGAATCAATTATAACAAGATCAAATAACATGTAATTAATTAATCAATATTTAAATAGTAAACATACCTTTGTGATTCTAGCCCGAACAAGAATCAATTGCAATCTTCAAATCAAGAACCCTAATTAGGGTTTATGTGGATTATAAGAATTACCCCTTACCTCTTTTGTAATTCAATCCAAGAATCAAACAACAGTGTGTTTGATTCACATTCTTGTACACACGTACTAATTCAAGAAAAAGTTTATGCAAGTAATTAAACACAAAACTTTGTTTAGATCAAGAAAATCGAAATCCTTATGGGTTTGTTTTATGGATCGACTAGAACAAGAAAGAAGAGAGAAAAACACCAAGATGTGTGTGTACAAGTTATGAGAAAACATGTATCTTGGGTTTGCTTATATACTAATCAAAACTTGGAGCTCAAGGCACAAAGGAGGTTACCCCCTCCCCTTTGCCGATCGGTTTTGGATCCCCCAAGGGGTTTCCGGAACCTTCTCTTGTTTCCAAATTTTGCTTAGTATTACTTTCCTAATATTCGTTTAATAGTCCATTAGTCATTACTAATTACTATTATTTATTTTGTGTTTATTAATAATTACTTATAACATTTTATAAATAATTATTTCTTTTTCTCTTCATACGTATTGTGTGCAATCCCGTGATCTCATGTTCGATCCTAACATACGACTACTAAAATAATGTCCATAATCTAACAAAGCATGCATACAACACCCTTTTAGGCTTTTACTATACGTTGTTAGTTCGAAAGTATTACACCTAGATTTATGCAATAAACCTCTAACTAGCATGGCGGAGGATGGCAAAAATGCTAATATAGAGGAATTGAGACAAACAACAGTTTCTTAAAGAAAATTAGAGGCAAATGATGAGAATGATTATGCATATATAAATGCAAAATGTGTGTTTTAGAAGCTAGTAAACAATATGATGATTTGCTGTTGTAAGACAAATATGACATCTTCAAGTTGATGAGCCAAACAACGAAAAAGAAAGACAATATTAGCTCAAAGGGAGATTACTGAAGCTGACTTTATTCATCACACATACCTAAACTACAAGTTCTACTTTAAAAAATAGTAATGATAATAATCTATATCTATATCTATATCTATATCTATATCTTCTAATAAACCAGAATAATTTACAACTCAATAAAGCACCTTTTGTAATTAATTCGCTGATGTGTCTCGAATATAATTGGTCGATGATTTAATGCGTACAAGTAGTCTATGCATCCATTTTATTGTAAAACTTCCGTAAAATACATTTTAGTGATAAATAATGAAATACCATCCCATTTTTAGAAAGTCATTAACACACTTTAATGAAAAAACCAGTCAAACATGACTTTTTCAATACATCCATGCTCCTCCTTCACACACTCTCATCCTTCACACACTCTCCTCCATTTTTTAGAAAGTCATAAATTCGGTTTGTAACTGTTCTTCAATAAAACGCATAAACCATATCAAATTCGAATCAATCCACCAAAAAACTTCAAACCCTAATCTTGGCAATGATCCCTAAAATTATCCCCAAACCGCTTATTGTAATCGTTTGTAAGTTTCAATTCAATTCACCAATTACTATCAATGCATTCAAACAAACCTTCAAAAATAACTTACGAATTGGTCTGTATATAGTTGATTCAACTATTCAAGCACTAACATCAACCCTAACAAATGGAGAAAATGCCTGAGGTAAATTTACTATTTTCAAATTCATTATTATTGAGCTTATTTTATGAAGCATTTCATTTGGTTATTTGATTTGGGTTTTTCTTTTATTTAGTTGGCGCACACCAACAGTTTGATGAAATGATGGCCAAACCTCAAAATTTGTTTAAATTTATCATATGTGACTGATGAGGCGAAAAATGAACCACTTTTAGGGGGTCATTTAAGCCCAGAATCGAATTTATTTGATCAAATATTGCCTTAAATCATTCCTTTTGTGATTTTAGGTACTTTGGGAGAGAAATATGGAAAATGAAGCAATTCAGACGTTTTTGGAGCATAAAAGTGAAGAAAACGCCAAAGTCTTAATTTTCCTTGCTGGGAACAGTAGGTGACGGCGTCAGGAAGAAAATCTTGACGGCGTCAAGAGTAATTTCCATGACGATCCAGTACAGATTTGAAGGCGTCACGAAGTAGGGCGTCAAGAGGAAAATGCATGACGTCCTGGAAACATACAACACTTGACGGCGTCAGATCTGGATCAAGGCAGTCCGAGATTTATTTTGGCGGCGAGATGACGGCGTCACAAAATTTGTCTTGACGCCGTCAGACCCTATTTCCTATATATAGTTTTCTAATTTTCACATTAAAGGGAGAGAAGTTTTGGAGAAACCCTAAGTACGAACTTGGTACGAATTTTACAGGTTTTTCAAGGGTTCTAAGCCCTTGATACCTTTCATGTGTAATTGAGATAAGTATTCTTTTAATTCAATTAATATGTTTATGTGTTGGTTGTCTATATCTTGTTCTTGTCTTAATTCCATCATGCTAGGCTAGATCTATCTTGTGTTTGCTTGGATCTAATGAAACCTAGATGTTAATCATGTGTTGATTACTTGTTTATAGTTGTATTGGATGAATGAATTCGATGTTAGGCTTAAGAAAACTGGCAGACTTCCAAATGGTAACATGCTTGAACGTCTTAGGAAACATGAACTGACGTGCACTAGGTTTTATTGGTTGTATTTAATGCATGAGTAAATTCTAATGATCCCATGTTAGGAGCTTCTTAGCCGGCTCGACATAGGAGTGAAGTAGGCACTCATAGGATTGGGGAATTAAGTGTGCCACCCCATGAATGGTATTAAGGAATACAATCCGTCATCCACGCAACTATAACAAGTAATTAACGTGTAAAAGATATCTAGGAAGTAGTGAAATCTAAGTAAACACATTTTCTCCACTTATTGCTCACAACCTTAGTATAATTTAGTTTATTTTCATTTCTAGTATTTTATTTTGATTGCATCTTTAGTATTGGGTTAGTTGACTAGCAACTAATTCCGCCTAAATCCTTCAAACCCGAGATTTTTACTTGCTTTCTAAAAAAAATATAAAAATACAAAAAGAATCATCCTCCATCTTTAGAACTAGTATTTAGGTTTTCTAATCCTAGCGACACTATTCCTAGCTGAACGATCAATCCCCCGGTACTTGTCACTATACTATACTACAACGATCAGGTACACTGCCTGGTGGGGGTTGTAAGCTTCTCTAGATCCCTTGAGAGGTAAAGCCTGGTGCAATTCCCACGTATCAAGTTTTATCAAACTTCTAGATGCAGGATTGATTTACCCGATCTCGGATAGCCCATGGGTCAGTCCTGTGCAAGTTGTACCTAAGAAGGGTGGAATGACTGTAGTTAAGAATGACAAGGGTGAGATGGTACCCCAGAGAACGGTCACTGGATGGCGGGTATGCATTGACTATCGAAAGCTCAATGATGCTACGAGGAAAGATCACTTTCCCTTACCATTCATTGATCAAATGTTAGAGAGATTGTCTGGACACGAGTACTATTGCTTCTTGGATGGATTCTCTGGGTATTTTCAAATTCCCATAGCACCTGAGGACCAAGAAAAGACCACGTTTACTTGCCCTTATGGAACATTTGCTTACAAAAGGATGCCTTTTGGGCTATGTAATGCCCCCGCCACTTTCCAGCAATGCATGACCGCAATCTTTCACGAACTCATGGAAGACAGCATGGAAGTGTTCATGGATGACTTTTCGGTCTTCGGGAACTCCTTCGACCGCTGTCTTGCTAATCTAGAAAAGATGCTTAAACGTTGTGAGGAAACCAACTTGGTGTTAAACTGGGAAAAATGTCATTTCATGGTAAAAGAAGGGATTGTGTTAGGGCATAAGATCTCAGGGAACGGAATAGAGGTTGACCAAGCTAAAGTTGAAGCTATATCTAAGTTACCATACCCCACGACTGTTAAAGCAATTCGCAGCTTCTTGGGGCACGCCGGGTTTTATCGGAGATTCATCAAAGACTTCTCCAAAATTGCTCGGCCAATGACTCAATTACTTGTGAAGGATGCTCCGTTCGATTTTTCCCAAGAATGCAGGGATGCATTCGATCTCCTAAAAAAGGAACTCACACAAGCTCCAATCATGATCACACCCAACTGGGAGTTACCATTTGAAATCATGTGTGACGCTAGCGATTTCGCTGTCGGGGCTGTATTGGGCCAACGGCGTGACAAGCTTTTCCAACCTATTTACTACGCTAGCAAAACCATGAATCCCGCTTAAGAGAATTACTCCACCACCGAAAAAGAATTATTAGCCATAGTATTTGCGTTCGACAAATTCCGACAATATCTTGTCCTTTCAAAGACAGTCGTCTTCACTGATCACTCGGCTCTTTGATATCTTTTTGCGAAGCAGGATGCTAAGCCACGACTAATTCGGTGGATCTTGTTGCTACAAGAATTCGATGTTGAGATTCGTGATAAGAGGGGGGCAGAAAATCTGGCCGCAGATCATCTATCTCGTCTCGAAAACCCCTTGGATAAGCACGATAGAAGTGAGATTAGGGATTCATTTCCTGACGAACAACTCATGTTAATGATTGATTCAGAACCGTGGTACGCCGATTTTGCTAATTACCTCGCAAGTAGACTTATTCCTGAACACCTGACTAGATACGAAAGAAAAAGGTTCTTTTCTCAACTAAAATACTACTTCTGGGATGAACCATTTTTATTCCGAAGGTGTCCAGACCAAATTATAAGACGCTGTGTTTCGAGAAGTGAGGCAGTAAAGATTATGAGGGAATGTCACTCTGGTCCCTCTGGCAGGCATCATGGGATAAACACTACCGCCTGAAAGGTTTTCGTTGCGGGATTCTATTGGCCCACAATTTTCCGTGATGTAAAAGAGATGGTGCAGGCATGCGATGCCTGTCAACGGGCCGAGAACATATCACATAGGGATGAAGCACCTCAGAACTTTATACAAGTTTGTGAGGTCTTCGATGTTTGGGGAATTGACTTCATGGGACCCTTTCCATCTTCAGGGGGAACGAATACATATTAGTCGCCATTAACTATGTTTCAAAATGGGTTGAGGCACAAGCCCTTAGGACCAATGACGCCAGAGTGGTTATTCATTTCCTAAAAAAGCTTTTCGCGAGATTCGGGATTCCTAAAGCTCTTATCAGTGATAGGGGGACCCATTTTTGCAATGCACAAATGGAAAAGGTCATGAAGAGGTATGGAGTATCCCATCGGTTCTCCACCGCCTATCATCCACAAACCAATGGCCAAGTCGAAAACACCAATAGGGTTATTAAAAGAATACTTGAAAAGACGGTTAGTTAAAATAGAAAGGACTGGTCATTTAAACTCGACGAAGCCTTATGGGCATTCCGAACCGCCTACAAAACACCTATTGGAACGACCCCGTTTCGCATGGTGTATGGTAAGGCATGTCACTTACCAGTGGAATTAGAACATAAGGCTTATTGGGCGCTTAAGACATGTAACTTAGATTACACAATAGCTGGAACTAATAGGTTCTTGCAATTACACGAGCTTGATGAGCTTAGGTTAGAAGCCTACGAATCTTCCATCGCATATAAAGAGAGAGTAAAAAGATGGCATGACCAGAGGATTAAGAAACCCAAAGAATTTTCAGAGGGAGACAAAGTCCTATTGTACAATTCTCGGCTAAGATTATTTTCGGGAAAACTTAAGTCTAGATGGTATGGACCGTTTACGGTAAAGAATTCCTCTAAAACTGGGGCCGTGGTGTTATTAGACGATGAAGGTAGGGAATTTACTGTTAACATACAACGTGTAAAACATAACCAAGAAAATAACAATGAAATGATTAGTGAGGAGGATGTGACGTTTGATGACGAGGTCACGTAGTAACCCATGACCTTGAGTCTAGCTACAAGACTCGTAAATAAAGAAAAGTGCTTCTTGGGAGGCAACCCATGTTTTGTGTGATTTTATTTTGTTTGTTTGTTATTTGCTTCCGTATGCATGCTTTATTTTTATTGTTGGTTGATCATGTTTCTAAACTAAATAGTGGAAATACTTTACTTTGTTGTTTTGGCCTAGTATTAACTCCACCTAAAAGTATTTTTGCAAAAGATAAGTGTAAGGGGAAACCCCAAATATGTTTTTAAGAAACAAACCGATCATGATTCTCCACAATATTAAATGAACATGTATATTCGTATTTGTTAGAGTCAAATGCTTGTATTGAGTCATAATGAAGTTTTGCAGGATTTTCCAGGAAGTAGGACCAAGTTTTTCCAGAAATTTTCCGGAAACTTAACATAAGAATTTCTGCAAGTCACTTCTGACGGCGTCATGAATTAATTCTTGACGGCATCACGTGTAAAAATCTGGAAATTTTACCGGTTTTGTTTTTTCTAACGGAGTCTTATGGTTTTTGTGAATTATTAAGTTTTATAATCTCCAGGAAATCTGCAAACTTCATTCCACAAGCATTATATCTTATCTTGTTTTCTAGGATTTAGTAACTTATATAGGATGCCGCCGAGTTTACGCGAGGTTGTTTTGTCTGTTTTCTCAGGTTTTACAGGTTATGTATGACAAGAAGATGATTTATATTCTGGAAGGGAAGCTTTGATTATTCATTTTCTTGGAGGAAGATTTAACCTGGCCACCTTATTATCCATACCGAGCGAATCAGGGGAGTATTTAATTTCATTCTTTTTACTTTTTAACTTTTACATTCTTTACTTGAACATTGGGGACAATGTTCATCTTAAGTGTAAGGGGAGGGTAAAAAGATGATACCTTACATGTGCACTTTCGCTTGAGTTTGTTTTGTTTAATGGTAGATGTGTAATAAAACTATGAGAAATACTTGTTAGTGTAATTTTAGCGCCAAATTTAAAATTTTTTACAACATTTAGGAGTGAAACTTTAGCCATAGCAAGCGTCTCATGGATAGGAGATTGTATGACTAGCACATAACCGTATATTCAGAAAAATTTTCCACCCAAATATGTGAGGTTCGCCTTTAGATTTGATAGGAAAAGCATTTACTATTAGTGCTTATGAGTGTACCGGTAGCATTTAGATTCTAGAACTTGCGTTAGTGATGCATCCCGAGACCGCTAGTGAGACTACATTCGTGTGGTAGGATTTACTACATGATAAGAGGCATTAGGATCACCCTTGTGTTAAACACGTATCATAATTACTTGACCATTTAAGTCATATTACTTGGCTAGTTAAGTCAACTAATTTTTTCCACACCCTTAGCGTTGTACTCATTTTTAGTACACGAAACCCCTAGTACACCCCTCCGAGCCTATCTTTTCGTTTCTAACTTTAAGCATTCTACTTAAAGGAAGAATTTGTTACACCCCACTTAAATGTACACCCAAATCGCCTTAGCCTTCCGTGTATGCGCTCATTTTTAGTGCATTATTGTTATTTGTTAAACCCTAAGTTAACTTTCTAATTGATTACATGGTTGCTAAGTCGAGTCATATCCTTGTACATATTATTTTGGGACGATTGGGACTCATGGGTAAAGTACTTATTTTATGGAGTAATGGATTTATTACCCCCATATGTGCGTTAATCTTAAAAGTGCTCAAAGTGTTTTGATTTTCTTAATTCGAGTCATTAGATTAGTTTATTGTAAAGTATGTAAAAATTCAAGTGTAAGGGGAACGTTTATTCCCTATGATGTATTATTTTGGATGGTAGGGTAAGAGTGTATGCAAAAAAAAAAAAAAAAAAAAAAAAAAAAAAAAAAAAAAAAAATCGAAAAATCAAGAAAAAGAAAGAAAAAAAATAGAAAAAGAAAAAGAGAAAAAACATACGGACTACCATCCCTTTTCATTCTATGTTCATTTTATGTTTTTGTTATTTTTCATTTATTAGCTTAAGTCGAGTCTAGTCTTGGCTTAGCAACGCCATATTGTACATGTAATTGACCAAGATTGTTAACTCGCCACCAGTAAAACTTCCTTTATCCAACAAAACCGTGTATTTCATATCCCTACACCTAACGTTACAACCCTTTAAAAGACCTCTTTGATAGTTTATCCTAGGTGCTTACGCCATGTGGTGGAGGTTTGATCCTTTCCCAAGCCTATGGTAATCTATTTTGCTATGACAGGTAGTGAGAGATATCTCCCGTTTCCATATTGTAATTTATACTTTATTACACCCGAGAGATGTGAGTATCTAAACACTATTTGTGAGGTGCTAGTATATGACCTCCGTGCTTGTCTATTGGTCTTTAGTGAAACGATTATTTGTTGTAATTACTTTTATATTAATGTTAAATGACCCCTAACTTGTATTTTGACTAGAATAAAAGCGCATTTGCTTGAGGACAAGCAAATCTCAAGTGTAAGGGTATATGATGAGGCGAAAAATGAACCACTTTTAGGGGGTCATTTAAGCCCGGAATCGAATTTATTTGATCAAATATTGCCCTAAATCGTTCCTTTTGTGATTTTAGGTACTTTGGGAGAGAAATCTGGAAAAGGAAGCAATTCAGACGTTTTTGGAGCATAAAAGTGAAGAAAATGCCAAAGTCTTAATTTTCCTTGCTGGGAACAGTAGGTGACGGCGTAAAGAAGAAAATCTTGACGGCGTCAAGAGTAATTTCCATGACGATCCAGTACAGATTTGAAGGCGTCACGAAGTAGGGCGTCAAGAGGAAAATGCATGACGGCCTGGAAACATACAACACTTGACGGCATCAGATCTGGATCAAGGCAGTCCGAGATTTATTTTGGCGGCGAGATGACGGCGTCACAAAATTTGTCTTGACGCCGTCAGACCCTATTTCCTATATATAGTTTTCTAATTTTCACATTAAAGGGAGAGAAGTTTTGGAGAAACCCTAAGTACGAACTTGGTACGAATTTTACAGGTTTTTCAAGGGTTCTAAGCCCTTGATACCTTTCATGTGTAATTGAGATAAGTATTCTTTTAATTCAATCAATATGTCTATGTGTTGGTTGTCTATATCTTGTTCTTGTCTTAATTCCATCATGCTAGGCTAGATCTATCTTGTGTTTGCTTGGATCTAATGAAACCTAGATGTTAATTATGTGTTGATTACTTGTTTATAGTTGTATTGGATGAATAAATTCGATGTTAGGCTTAAGAAAACTGGCAGACTTCCAAATGGTAACATGCTTGAACGTCTTAGGAAACATGAACTGACGTGCACTAGGTTTTATTGGTTGTATTTAATGCATGAGTAAATTCTAATGATCCCATGTTAGGAGCTTCTTAGCCGGCTCGACATAGGAGTGAAGTAGGCACTCATAGGATTGGGGAATTAAGTGCGCCACCCCATGAATGGTATTAAGGAATACAATCCGTCATCCACGCAACTATAACAAGTAATTAACGTGTAAAAGATATCTAGGGAGTAGTGAAATCTAAGTAAACACATTTTCTCCACTTATTGCTCACAACCTTAGTATAATTTAGTTTATTTTCATTTCTAGTATTTTATTTTGATTGCATCTTTAGTATTGGGTTAGTTGACTAGCAACTAATTCCGCCCAAATCCTTCAAACCCGAGATTTTTACTTGCTTTCTAAAAAAAATATATAAAAATACAAAAAGAATCATCCTCCATCTTTAGAACTAGTATTTAGGTTTTCTAATCCTAGCGACACTATTCCTAGCTGAACGATCAATCCCCCGGTACTTGTCACTATACTATACTACAACGATCAGGTACACTGCCTGGTGGGGGTTGTAAGCTTCTCAAGATCCCTTGAGAGGTAAAGCCTGGTGGGATTCCCACGTATCAGTGACTGTTACAATTTTTAGTTTAATTATTGCTGTTTGTATGTTTGATTGTTAATTTTGATAAGATTTAGTGTTATTTTGATTTTTATTGTTGGTTGGATTATAATTGAATGTTTGTTGATGATCGGTTAAATTTTGGGTTTTTCTTAGTATTGCGTTTACTTTTTGACTTCTAGATATGTGAATGATTGTTTTTGACTTCTGGATATATGCAGGATGAGTGTTGATGGTGTTAATGAAGCCCCAACTTTGAAGAAGGCTGACAGTGGAGTCATTGTTGTTGAAGCTACACATGCTGCAAGGAATGCTTCTGAAATTGTGCTTACCGAGCCAAAGGGGCAATGTCCTATTCTACAAGGGAAACTGAACAAAGTTCATCGGATGAAAGGTAACGAGTTATTTGAAAGAAGTTATAATGTTGGGTTGCATATACTTGCTCGGGTTAAATGTTAAATCCAAACAGGTCACAAATACAAATAGGACATTTAAAAGATAAAATGGTCAAATTGGTAGAACTCAAAGCCACATATTAAATGCATTTTTATTGCATAAAATCTCCTAAAAAGAGTATTTGGTGGGTTTGACCATGGAAAGCCTAATAAAGTAACTATTTAGTGCTACGACATGTGATAATATTAACCAATGTTGATCGAATAATCTTACATGCATCTTTATGGTTTGGTTAAAATAGATTTTATTTTAGTTGTTTTTTCTTATAAATAGTTTTTGAATTTTTTGCATCATGACAAATTAAAGAAAATACGATGTTTTGGGAGAAACCTCATATGAGTATTAAGTATCCCTTTCATTATTATTTTTTAGTTGAAGATATTGCTGCATATATGTGTTCATTTTGCTATTAAATGTTCAAAAATTATATGCATATGGATACTGCCACTTTAGAGTACTGCATAATTGTCTTTTTGATCACTCTCTCATATGATCAGACCATGTTTTGGCACAGATTCTTAGTTTAGTCATTGGCAAGGCATGGTCGAATGCTTATGGGTGGGACTTCTTCTCTTGACTTATATGAGGTTGCTGATACATTGTTTATTGCGGAATGAAGAGTACTAGAATCAAGCTGATGTTTAAGGGACTCTAATTGAGACTCAAATAGGTGGTGAGAACAAAATGAACTCTACTTGATTTTTCTCAAACAAAAAAGGTTTATAAATTCCCTTTTCAATGTAGCTCTTCTATTCTTCTCCCCGCACCGATCCCCTTTCGATCATTTCGTTTAGTTTCAATCTAAAACTCCCAAAGTATGCGAACTTCTTGAATACAAATTTAATCTAAAACGGGAAGGAAGAGTACTAGAATCAAATGAACATATATGTGGTTGCTGATATAAATTTAATCTGAATAAGCAAGAAATTTGCGAACTTCTTGAGAACAAATTTAATCTGAATAAGCAAAACTGGAAGCGAAAGCGGAAGCAATTTTCCTATTGTGATAGAGCTTTTGTGGATGGTACAGGGCTTCTGTGAGATGTACTTAATGGTAATACTTTCATGGGTGGGCGTTTTGTTCTATTCATATGTTTGTTTAATACATCAAAGAGCGTACTATAGTATGGACGTCTGTCTTTCAGCTATTTTTTGTTCATCCAATCTTTTCAAATTTTACCTAAATGGCCCTAATAGAGATGAGCACTTAACTGAAATTGACCCATTTACAGGTTGTTGAGTCCCTCATTTGAACACACCCATTTGGACAATACCCTTATGTGATACTCAGTTTATTGTTATTTAAGATTTTATGATTAGGTCCCTCACTTAAACATGCCCGTTTGAATAGTAGCATTTATAATTTAACTCAAAATCTCAGTTTCCAAAGGGTAGTTAAGGGGATATTGTACTTGGTTTTGTCTTGATTTTGTCTATTGCATCATTCTGGTGCATACTTTTTCATCAATCATAAGGTCTTAATTTTGTCTATTGCATCATTCTGGTGCATACTTTTTCATATAGTTTAAACTAAGAATTTGTTTATAATTTAAATAAAGTGATTACGAAAGGGTTCACTTGATTGGCTATAGTTCTAATTGGTTTTATCTAGTTCTTTGGCAACAAAAAGTATCGTTCCACTGCTAATGGTTTGTTACTTTACAGGTTGAAGATCCCGTTGGTTCTGTCAGAAAGCTTCTCACACCTCCATCAGCTAAAAGAAAGAAGTTTACTCATGGGTCGAGCTAAAGACAACCCACCATTAGCATTCACATCCATTAAACATGTAGCTCTCACGTAAGATGCTTTTGCCGCTTAAACCATCTATTCATTTGCTCTTTTTTAGTTATGATTGCTAAGTTCTGTTTTAAGAAGCGCAACATGTGTGTATCCAATTTTGATCTATTGTAGTACTTAATGGTGCCATAATATGAAAATCAATATTGTAGTACTTAATGTTTTACATAATTGAACATAGAAAAATATTCTCATTGATGTACACAACTCTATGCTCCTCATGAAATTATTTCAAATTACCCCATTAATCCGCAATTGGTAACTATTACTTTTGAATAAGGTCTGTTGAACCCTCTTTCTTCGACCACTTTTTTTTTTTTTTTTTTTTTTTTTTTTTTTTTTTTTTTTTTTATCTCCAATCAATTCAGCCACCATGTTTAAAAAGTAAGCCAATTGCATTAGTTTCTTATTTCATGCTTGTGTAGGGCAAAAGGTTGTAAGTCCATCATATCAAACGGACACTCTGCGCTCTTTGAATGTGATGTTTGCAAGAATACTATAATTAAACGATTAAAGTTCTTGATATTGTAGATTCATTTGTATAGATAACCTTGTCCTTTACAACACAAAGTACTTATGTAAACATAAAAGGGTTCCGTTTGTTCAACGAACCAAGTTTTATAGGGCAAATTTACTTTATGCCTAATATTGTAAAATCAGAGTACACCAACGGCTTCATCTTCCCATTTGGGGAACCATCGGAAATTCCTTCATGGAAGGATGCTCTTCATGTGTGATATGAGTAAGCGTTCATTCTCACATCGTAAAAGTCATTGTAAGCTTTTATAACTCTTTGTGCTCAACTAAGAGGACTGGGTTTAAATTGTTTTCACTTATTTTTTACAATTTAAGGAAACTATATTTTGACGTTATATCAGCTTAGAAACCATTTATCATTTTGACCTGTTACTTTTGTGACTTTATGGTTTAATCTGTTGGAGTTCTAGGAGGTGATTCACTGCACATTATGTTATTTAACTATGCAGTTCTTAATTGGGATCTCGGAGGTACTATTTCTGTTACCAATTGGTACACAAAGCCATCTTTTATTGAATTAGATTATATAACCCTTCTTGCATCAAGTAATAAAAAAGATTGGTTTGGGCTGAAGCTGAAATATTCTAAGAACAGTACATTTTTTTGGTGTACATGTGATTAGATTCCCGTGTTATTATCATCATCCTAAGATTAAATATTTTCTTACAGGTTGCATTTCCCTTAGGGCGGTTTGATAATGCCGGGTAAAGTATTGCTGCTGTTTCAAAAAGATTTTGGTATAAGATATTGACACAATACGATAAATTCCACTTTATATACTGTATATATTTTGTTGAACTTTATGGATAGCATGCATTTAAGTTAAACTTTATGTGGTTTAACACATTGACAAAACCCGACTTCCCTGAACACTTGAACATTGGAATTGACAAGATGGTATACATGAATGAAACGTCTAAAGTTGTTCTTAGCTTTCATGATAATAAGCTCCCAATTAATCAAATTTTGGCCAAAAAGTGTACACATTAGAACCTCGGGCAACACTTTGATTAAAGAAAAGCTTAATTACGATTTATGATTACTTAAATCATATATAAAAGTAGAAACACTTATATACAAGTTTTGCAATTAAATGATATAAATACTACAAGAACTTTAGATACTTATTGATGATAATCGTATTAAGAAATGATACTTGAGTATAGGGGTGTCATTCGGGTCAACCCGACCCGATAAGCCTCTTATCGGGTCGGGTCTATCGGGTTTTCAACATATAAAATTTAACCCGCAACCCGATCCGATAAGGAATCGGGTTATCGGGTTCGGGTCTATCGGGTTATCGGGTCTATCGGGTTCGGGTTATCGGGTTCGGGTTATCGGGTTATCGGGTCAAGTTCAAAAATTATAAAGCTTTTAATGGGTTATTATAGCTTATCGGGTTATCGGGTCAACCCGATAACCCGATAACGAAATAATTAAGACCCGAAACCCGACCCTATAAGGCTATCGGGTTGACCCGATAACCCGATAAGGTATATTGGACCCGAATCAACCCGACCCTATAAGGCCTTATCGGGTTCGGGTCGGGTTCGGGTCGACCCATATGACACCCCTACTTGAGTATAGTGAACCTTTTCAAACAACTAGACATGTTTACACGGCATGTTTTATATGCTTTATTCACATTGGATATGTATTTACTGTTATCAACAACAACATAGACGTTAACTTTTGTTATTCACATTTTTTAAGTGTTCACGCAATCCACATGAACAATTTAAGTTTTTGACGTTGGCTACATTTAATGTGCATATTAAGAACATGATATATGCATGCTTATTATTATTTTGTTAAAAGTTATGCATCAAGTTGTTTACAAATTCATCGACACATTACATATTTTTTCCTTAAGAAAAACTATTTAATCTATTATGATCTTTGTTGGTTTGTATGTGCCTATTTAATATATTATGTTCTTTGTTGGTTTGTATGTGCCTATTTAATCTATTATGTTCTTTGTTGGTTTGTATGTGCCACGTCTGGTTTTCAACATGGACAACTATATGTTGCCGTTTCAAGAGCCAAAAGCAAAGTAGGTTTGAAAGTTGTCATTTGTGATGCAGATGGTAATATCTCGGAAAGTATTAGAAAAGTTGTTTACAAAAAGTACTTTATGGTGTACGATCAATATTCAATAGGTATCTACAACTTCATTGTAGTTTCACTTTTCTTTTTGTTTTTTGATTTTTAGGTGTTCACAGAATGAACATTGGTTACTCAAGTGTTTGATGTTCACGGCATACCTTTGGTCTTGAAGACAATCAAAGTTGGAGAAGACGCTACGTGCACATTTATAATTTTGATAGTTAAAAACAACATTGTTTATCGAATCATTGACTTCATTAAGTATTATTCCTTTCAAAAAATAATGGAGCCTGTTTACGTTAAGTGTTGTTTCTTACTTTATTCACACACGTAACTCCTTAATAAATAATTACTTTAAAATTTCCTGTGATTCCATGGGTCTATACAAGCTAAGAGTTGCTGACACCCTACTTATTGTTTAATAAGGTCAAACTCATTTGTTTATATCATCCTGTACGTAAATTTGCTAATCTCGGTTGGGTTGATTGGATGCATACTTTGAAAGAAATTATCGTGTTACCATAGGTTGATTGGAACACTTTGAAAACTAATTGTTATAAAATACAAGCATAGTACAATATATTATTTCCAAACCTTGTGGAAATAGTATTTTAGGTGTGATTAGAAGGTTGCTCTTTGCTGCATCAGTCAGCAGTGTACTTTCAAATGGTGTGTGCAGCAATTGTTGAAATTCTTAAACGCAAACTATTGAGTCTTAGAGGTGAGCAATCTAATGCATTAAGTAAGGTCCATTCATAATTTCACAAATTGGAGTTAATCGGGTCTTATTCCTCATTGTTACTATTTTTAGTGTGTAATTTCCATAACGAGTTGATGTTAACAACATTTCTCCTTTGAATGTGAAATTATGAAATACCATATTCATTACGCGGTATTGTTATCATGTTTAGTGTTTAATTTCCATGCAACGGGCGGATGTTAACAACAAATCTCCTTTGAATGTGAAATTATGAAATAGCATATTCATTACGTGGTGTTGATCAAGTACTAACTACTAACTTTTTGAAAGTGACCATAGAGGGGCTCAAGCTTTCTTTATGAAATGAAATGAATCGTGAGTTTAGATCCAATTGGCCCACTTGAATCTAAAATCTACATACACGCAGTTTAGATCCGATATATGCACGGTTATTTCTTTTAATAGTTACACACCAAGTTGTTTATCATATCATCGACACATCACATATTATTTGCTTTATCACACCAAGTTGTTTATCATATCATTGACACATTACATATTATTCTTTGTTATTTGTTAATTTATTCATACACGTATATCCTAATTTATTCATACATAGAATGGACATTGACTTATCACTTAATTAACGCTCACTGCATACATTTGCTTTTCAATACCATCAAAATTGCAGGACACTATGCATGGAAATTTATTACATTAATAGTTACAAGCATAATAGTTTATAGTATCATTCACTTATTACTTATTATTCATTTCAAAAATTAATTCAACCTATTTACGTTTGTTTCAAAAAATAATCTTTTTTACTTTATTCACACACTTAATTTTTTGATGCCTAATTTATTTTAAAAACTCTGTGGTTCTAGACAAGTTGCGAAACGCCTTTTGGTGGAATGACAGTGGTCTTTGGTGGTGATTTTTGAAAAGTTCTTCCCGTTATTCCAAAAGGTTCACGACAAGACATTGTAAGTGCGTCATTAAAGCAATCTTATTTGTGGGATCATTGCACGGTTCTGAAGTTAACAACCAACATGAGGTTAACTATTGGATCTCACCCTGAAGATGTGAACAAGATACATGAATTTGCTGAATGGATACTAAAAATAGGAGACGGGGACGTCGGAGATGCAAATGACGAAGAGGTTTTAATAGATATACCGAAAGATATTCTAATACATGATGCTTCTGACCCGATAACATCCATTGTAGATTTCACCTATTCAAACTTCTTTTACTTACATATTTTTTAAACTTATTATGTATTCACGTAAGGGACCTTTTGTTGAACTGTTAGAATGGTCACTGCGTACATTTGCTTCTGAAGACAGACATATTGGAGATCACGAGGTGATGAATGTTTATTACACAGATATTTACAAGCATTGTATTTTATATTATCAATCACTTATAACTTATTATTACATTACAAGAAAATTTCATAGCGTTTACGTTCATTGTTCTTTCTTATTTTATTCACATATTTACTTTTTTTTTAATAAAAAAAACCCTCTAAAATTCCGTGGATTCCACGGGTCTATAAGCTAGTAATGATAATAAAACAAAAAATAATAATAAAATCTACTAGTTCGATTAACATATTTGAACAAGTTTCGGTAAAGGCGGAAATGAGTTGAGCCACTAGTGAAAAGCTCATGATCGGGAAATAGCTCGAATGAGTCGAGCTTAAACGAGCTCGAACCTAAATTGCGGCTCATTTGTTAATCGAGCTCGAGCCCAAGCTTTATATACAAAATTCGATTGAGCTCGCGAGTCTAAACGACCCTAGAATATTTTAAATATTAAACATATATAATACATTATGTATTTGTATTACTTGTTAAAAAGGCTCAAAATATATATACTATAAGAAAATGAATCAGGCGCCTACAGAAACCCACAAAATGACTCAGGACCCACAATTTGTAGCACAAATTGTATGAAATTGGCTACAATTCAATTGTAGCTAATATTTTCTCATACTATAATCTAAGATCAAGCCAAGCTTTAAATTTTCATGAGCAGATCGTAAAAATGAGCCGAGCTCGAGCGTGTAAAATATACTACGAGCCACGCTCAAGCTTAAAAAACAAAGCTCAAACCGAGCTGATCTTTAGCTCGAGCATTATAAAACTTAAACAAACCGAGCTCTAGCTTTGGTAGACTCGGGCTTGGCTCGGCTCGGCTCGTTTCCACCCTAATTTTGAGTAAGAAACTAGACACTAGAGATTTACCATTTCAAAAAACTTCACTTTTGAAAAGAATTAACACTATTTAAGATTAATGATTTCTTAGGCGTCACTTACAAGTTACTATGGTGTTCACAAATCGGGTAATACCCACATAACCAAAAATCGAAACTGAACTAAGTCGAATTAAAATATTAAATATTCAGTTTTCGGTTTGTATATGGTTTTGACAAAATAAAAACTGAACTAAACCAAAAACCGAATTCACATAAATATATATATTTTTTATATATTTATGTCAAAACAACCATTAGAACTTTTTCCTAATATAAAATATAACATTTTTTAAACTTGAAATTTTTCTTGATGAACATTTATTAAGCTTGAAAATTTTTTTATGCTAAAATCTGTATAATTAAATGAATAAAAAATATAAATTATGTATCCGAAAATTGAACCGAATTCAAATTCGGTTTTCGGTTCGGTTTTCAATTTTACCTAGAAAAATAATTTAACCAAACTGAATAAATCAAACAACCCGATAACCGAACTGATAAAAACCCCTGCAAGTTACAAACAAGAACATTGCTCTAAGTGGACACTCGATAGTAACTCAAGAAAGCAGGAGGAAATGGACCCATTTCTAAAGTTATGGCTTATTGTCAAGCGTCGAACAGGAGGATGTTTAAGAGGATAATAGGAGGATGTTTAAGAGGATATGACATTGCGCAAACAATCACTGTCACCTAATATCAAAGCTTCAGTTACAAACATGATCATTATCACTCGAATATTTAGACTTTTCTGGAACTATACTTTGAACTTTGAACATTTCAAGATTCAAATTCCCAGTTACAAAAACTTTTGTCAATGATGACTTTTAATTTCTCAAGAGCATCATAAAGAATAGAATTCCATGTATTTACATAATAAGATGCACCTGTTCCTACTAAGCCGGATGCAGTTGTTTTTGCTTTGCCTTGGAATCTGCTGGCTTCTTATGTTTCTTCTCATATTCCTGCTTAAATTCCTCCAAACGCTTCGATACCTTATAACATTACATATGTTTATGAATGAGTCATAAACACATAATATAAAATTGTAGATAACAGCTGATTTAGGGGAGTAGATGGCCAGTGCGAAAAATCTGAGTGAGAGTCCCCCAAATATTACATGAATAGTTGTATTGTGAGTCCCCCAAATGTTACATGAATAGTTGTATTGTGAACATGCGTCATAAAGGGTTGTCATCTTAGATTAACTATCTAGCTTTGATTTTTGCGTACATGTCTTATATGCCCTCTATCCCTAGTACGTTCTCATATTTTACTTGACAGAGTTTTGTGGATGTGCTTTGAATGTTACTCGAATGTCAAAGGTAAACTCAACAGCAACCAAGGAATAAGGTATTCATATGGTTCAGAAGCAATTAGCATCAACAGTTTGCAATGATAACTATCGGTAAAAAGGTCATTCTAGTTCAAATTTTGCTACAAGACATAAACCTTGCTGCAATTTACATTGGATCAACTAAGAGAGATGGTAAATGCCAATGCCTAGCATTTATTTCTCTCTATCATCTCCTTTGTCCCCAGTATTTTCTGTTTGCAAAAAGCTGAATGCTAAAGACAATGACCTAACTGTAAAAAAAAATATCTTTTTGGTGTTTGTTCACAGTTACTTGTGGTTGACTGCAAGCAGATACTTAAAACAAAGAGAAAGTGGTACCTTAAATGAGTAGGCCAGCGGAAGCAATTTATCTGGATTCATTGCATCATCAGGAAAGTTACGAAGAGCGTGTATAAGTTTCTCAAACGGTAATTTTACCTACAAAACAGCATCATCATTAGTGAAGATAAAATATACGTATATTTTACCTTAGTAAGACCTGATCGCAAAGGATAGAAAGTGACTCACCAAGTCATCATGACAATATTTCAGCAGAGCCAAGCCAACTTTGAAGACAATCTTGACACCCTGAACATACAAACGCCGGTTACTTTAAATGCAAATTTATTGCCTCTGTTTTATTCAAATTTTTCGACTAGTGCGGCCAGATTTTCACACATCCTATATGCCACTAACCTCATAGAGAAAAACATCCCAAATTCGAAGAGCCAGATGAAAAGGGAACGAATATGAAAAAACAGTAATAAACCACTGACTTCCATACATGCTTGGGTTTATCATTTCTTGTGTAAAGTGTTCCCCTAATTTTGGCATGTAATCCCTCATGAGAAGGTCAAACTGAAACAAGTATTGTTGCACAAGAGGTAATCCTTCCTGCACGCGATATCACAAACAATCAACATTACAAGAGAGCTAAGTATACCAATAGTAAAACAGCACAGAATATGTAAAACAATGCTCTATTTGAACCATCATTTACTAAAAATATCTTGCTTGACTATTGCAGGACGCCTTCAATACTTCTGTTAATTTGACAAGGTTAATACAATGCCTTTTTTGTTGTATGGGATTTTTCTCTAATGGCTGCACTCAGGGCTAAGGTATCTTATTCCTTCGTACCATAAGGCTTTTAATCGCCAAAACACTTTTATCAATAAATGAGACTAGGGTCCTAACATGATCTGCTGAGGTACCAATAATGCTTCTATGAAAACATCGCATAACAAAGGCAATGACATGACTGAGAACAGAGTCAAATACATATATCAACACAAGGTGAATAAAGAAAATGAAGTGATCACTAATACAAATATACAGATTCCACAAAGTCAAAAAAAAAAAAAAAAAAAAAAAAAAAAAAAAAAAAAAGGTCATGATACTCTGCAAGAATGGAAAAGGTTTACAAATAGATATGAACTAAAGGTTTCACGCCACGAGGTCGTAGGAAGAATAAAGCAAGAAGTTTTGTAAACTAAATGTTCCACACCAAGAGGTTGTATGAAGAATAAAACAAGGTATTTAGGAATAGTAAAAGTTACCAAATATAGTCCTTCCATTGGAGCATGGACAGCTCCTTTCAATAATGCCACCAACAGCCAAAATGCATCCTCTTCACTCATGTAAAGCAGCAAGAGACCGGTTACAAATCCCATACCCTGCAGTTGAAACCATTTTAATACTTTCTCATGAACGACTAGAAATGAATGTGATTCACTGATATACCTGTACATATCCAACGTCCCTGTCGTATACAGAATACGCCTTCAGAACATTATAAAGTGATCTCTGACCAGGTCCATGTCGCTGCTGGTAGAACACATGTGAAGGAAAAGTACGTGATATATCTCGTATTATGTCTAGCTCAGAAGCTGATGTCTCGTATATTACTAGTTGCTGCAACAAAAGTAATTATCTGTCAGAGATAAGAGCAGAGCTTGATGAGGATCCTAATTCCTAAGCAGAGGATAAGATCATGGTGATAAAAACAACAAACTACTTTAAATCACACAGGAACTTAATGGCTATGTTATTCATCAATCATTTTCCAATACTCTACAAAAGTCATTTCAGCTCTGAGCTCACATGTCATTTCTCCTAGCACCAAATGAATGGGATCACAAGCACCCTCCTAGTCGCCATATTAAAGCAAATGAAAATGCTGAAATTCTAATAGCCTAAACTGAAAGTACATGATTCTCTGACCCCAACTCCCTGAGTGAGAGTTGAGGGAACTTCACATGATGATTTATACATATTGTTCATATTCAACCAACGCATTTTTTCCAATAAAGTGGAGTGAGATGTAGTAACAAGCTGTAATAAGGTCAGCAGTTAGCCCTAGGCTAATAACAAAAGTAAGCAGATGTCCTGGGTGGGTCAACTCTCCTATTAAATGTATTCATACATACAACCTACCAAAGTCCAGTTTTGATTATCCCAGAAGGAGAAAAAAATGTTTGGTTGGCATCACAGTGTGCATCCAACCATGCGAAAGTAGAGTACTTTCTATTACGTGCGTACAACTTTTTTCCATCAGTTATTCTCCCATTTCACGAAAGATAAGAAACCGACAGGTTCAAAAAACAAGACAAAATGTACACTTATCTCCAATATCTGAATAACGTACCTCGTAAACACCAGGGTTCATCAGCAAAAGATCCCGACTCCCAGAAATCAACTGCCAAACAAGACCTCTCAAACAATCAGGAATCCCTTTTCTTATACGACGTTTAACAACATGCGGTTTCCTTCGCACATAATGCTTCCAATCACTACCTCCAACACCAATCATCTTCCTCCATTTCCTTAGCTTCCTCTCTTCCCTGTTAACCATCTCACCATATCAATAAACCAACACCAATCCTTTAGCTTAGGGGCGTTTGGGATTGCTTAATTTACTGGCTTATCTGCTTATTCTAAGCGATAGCACTTTTGTGCTACCCAAACTGCTTCTTCTTATCTACTTATTTTGAAGAAAAATGTACGAAACTGCTTATTTCAGGGGGCTAATTGAAATAAAAGTATATTCAGCTTAAAATCATTTATAAACGAACTTGATTGAGTATTTCCAACAAATTTAAATGTTTGCGATTATTTCATTTCTTTACAAAGTAGGCAAATACAAACTCTATTTCCTGACAATTAAGCAGCACCAAGTACATATGAGGTATTTGTTTAAGCTTTTATGTGGGCTTATGAGCTTATGTCATTTCGGCTAATATTTCATAAACCCAAACTTTCTGGCTTATTTTGAGATTTATGGGCTTATATAAGCTTATTATGATATAATAAACTTACACAAGTCTGAAAATAAGCCGGAAATTTGGGGCTTAGGAAATATAAGCCAAAATGAAACATAAGCTCATAAGCCCACATATATGGTTAAACAAAGCCTCCCCCCTTTAATTATAAGAAAAAGCATAATCAGAAACAAAATAAGCAATCACATCCTAAACTAATAATACAACAGTCTATGAATATGACTAACAATAATGGTTGTTGCATTACTACCTCTGATACTCGAAAGCCGACTTGGTTTTGGTTAAGCGATGATGATCGGGCAAATCGTGTTGTTCGGGTTTAACGAAACCGAATCTATCTAGTCTTGGCAATTCTTTCTTCTCCATCACTCACTCACTTCATCACCATTTTCCTTCCTTTTACACACACAATAAACATTTTATTATCAAAAATATTGCTGATCTTATGACAACTGATCAGACAGCAGTTATAATCAAACAAATGATGGAGTATATAATTCATTCATACCTGGGTGATCCACGTGGTTAAGTTATCAATCCGACGGCTATGATTTATTTATGTTTCGATTGGGGGGTTTGTGTGTTTATTTGTGAAAGCGAGTGTGAAGCTGTAATCTTGTCCGTTGATTGGGATCCAGGGTGACACGTCATTATAGACGTTTTCGTCACTTCTATTTGTCATGGACAAGACTCACTATCTATTTTCTTTGACTATCGCGATAGATAGGCCGTCGCTATTTTTAGATATGTGATAATAAGTTGATAACCAACAACAATAATATTCCTACATTTTCTTCTACTAGTTATCCTTTTAAGAGAAAGGTTATGAAGAGCTATGGTCGTAGCGTGTTTGGCAAAAATACGAATAGCAGTGAGCTGTAGCGTTATGAAAACGTTTGGTAACATAGTTGTAGTTGTAATTGTAAAACAAATTCTAAATATTCAACATTGTGTTTGTTAAAAATAACAGTGAACAAATAGTTGTCAGCTGTGAGCTGTGAGTAGTAGTCACTACTCACCGCTCATCGTTTTTTAAAAAAGCATTGTAAAATTAGTTTTTTTCCTAAAAATAAGCAAAACTCACCGCTCTTTTAGCAAACGACCATTAAAATTCAAAATGCTCATTGCTAATCGCTCGAAAAAGCTCCACACTGCTTTGTGCCAAACACACCATAAATGTTACGAGTACTTCATAAAACGTTAAAAAATGAGCATTCTGATAAAACATATAAAGCTATTTGTTGCTTGTCAAACAATCATTAAAAATCAGGATACTTGAAGCCAAACAAACTAGTAATCGGTTTGTTGTTTTTTTTAGTGTTTTGATTTAAAATAAATAAAATTTGTTTGTTCTTATATCTTATAAGTTATAACTTGTGTGTTAAGGATAAATGATGTTTTTTATTGTATGTTACAGAGACATGTTATATGACAAGCTATTTGCAGGGTCATTGACAATAGAAATCAGCAGTGTTGTTTGTCATGCATGCATTTCAATGAAAACACATGTTCTTCGATTCATTATTGGATTTTCTTTTTTCTTTTTTCTTTTTACTTTCTCAGAAGATTTAAATAACGACTTTATATTTACAACTGATATGAGATGGGTCTGATACTAGCAAAGTAAATTTTAAATATACCACCACCACCAACTGATATTGCATGCTTCTGTCTCTGCCAAAAACAATATATTAAAACATCTTAACAAACTATAGATGCAGCTCGAAAACATATGAAAGACAAGTATCATAATGCCAAAAAAGTATATCGTCTTAACAGACTGTCAAGGAACTGCAGATAAAACTTGTTGATCATAAAAGTAGTACGTACTGAAACTAGAATGGTTCTTAAAAGCATCAAATTAAGACACGGAACAATATTCCAAAATACTTTAAAGTAGCACAACCATCCTTTAATTCCTCTTCAATTGATTTGTCCCAAACTTGTAAATGCCCAACTGGGAGCACAGTTTGATCTGTCTGCACATTTGATCTTCACGCCCACTCTCTGTGATTGAAATTGTTGGATCCCAGTAGTCGTGACTTGCCCATATTTTCTCATGCCTATCACTGATAGGCGTTCACAGCCACAACCCAAAACTAGTAATCCTATATCGCAAAGATTTTCACATTCGTACACATAAAGTGTCTCCAAATTTTTACAATACAATCCGATCGACTCCCAACCAGCAATCCCAACCTTGTTGCAACGCGACAAGTTCCACTCTTGCAGCAAAGGACACCCTTTTGAAATTTCCATTATAGCATTATCATCAACAAAGTCACCCATCTGCATAATAAGTATTTTAAGATTTGCCGCAAATCCTAAACCAATCAACTCGAGTCCGGGTCCCCAATTAAAGAGCTTATGATCAAGAAAAGAAAGATTTAGATATTGGAGACCACCTCCACTAAAAATTCTACCAACAGCCGTCGAATCAAACTTACAATGATCAGCTTCAAAGCAAGCCAATGTTGAAGAAAACCCTTCAAAGCTTTCACCAACAATTTCATCACAACCAGATATGTTAAGTGCTCTAAGTTGACTACAATTTTCGTTTAGAGACCGAATCCCATGGTCAGTTATCCTTAAGCACCCAGAAATATTCACTTCTTTCAAATATTTGCAAGATTTTGTTAGAATTTCCAGTCCACTATCCCTAATAGTACACCTAGAAAGGCTGATAATGGACAACAACGGACAACAAGAAGCAACCGATGTAAGTCCTACGTTGGTGAAATGATAACATTGATCAAGATAAAGAGACCGCAAGTTAGAGCAATATTTTAGCAATGCGGTTAAACGTGAATCTGAGACCTTAAGGCAAGTGCTCAAAGACAATGACTCTAGTTGCTTAAAACGGTTAAGAAGTGTTTCAATGTTAAGGGAATCATGTAAATTTGAGCAATGTAAGTGATGTGACTGGCATCCAAGTTTCAAGCATTTACGACTTAGATTTTGAATATCAAGAAAACTGTGACATGTTAGGCCAAAAGATTCTTGATCATGATTTGAATCTAGTTTTTCGAAGATCAAATGCAAAGAGTCTTTAGGAAGGTGTGTAAGACTGATACAAGAGTACTGGTGCTTTTTAGAACCATCACATTCTTGGTCTGCCTTTGTCTCATCCGACAGCAAACCAGCAGCACGACTACTAGAAGCCTTTGGAACGGACCCATGAGTTGCCACAGGCTCCTCAACCCATACAAGCAGGGGTTCTTCCATCTACAAAAGCACACATTGATCAACAACAATTGTATCCAACTTCTACAGCTACACGTAATCACAATGAACTATTGTAATTGACCAAAATATTTAGCTGGTCCGTTTTGACCCGAACTTCAAACTTGACCCGTCACCCATATCCGCCCCACCTGCCCATTTTGCCACATAAGTTGCTTTAAAAAATGCACTCCGTAAATGGTGTTTGGATTTGTTTATTTTGTAAAAAGGCAAAAATACTGAAAAAATGATCTTTTGTTGAAATTCTCTAATAAAATCACCACCGCCACCTCAGCCCATCCCGACATTAGCTTTCACTACTTTACCAAATCCTTCACCAGATAGAGACGTGGTGACTACCAAACAAACATACTCTAATTAGGGGGTGTTTGTTTAAACTTATTTGTGTGCGTATGAGCTTATGTGATTTCGACTTGGGGGTGTTTGTTTCAGCTTATATAGCAGGCGTATGGCTTATTAGATTTCGGCTCATGTTTCATAAGCTCACATTTTGTAGCTTATTTTGAAACTTTTCGGCCTATATAAGCTTATCATGTCATAATAAGCTTATATAAGCCGAAACAAACACCCCCTTATATTTCATAAGCCCGAATTTTCGGATTTTATAGACTTATATAGGTTTATTATAACATAATAAGCTTATTTAAGCCCATAAATATCAAAATAAGGGGTAAAATTTAGGCTCATGACGTATAAGCAAAAATCAAATACACACTCTCACACACACAAAAATTAAAATAAAAAATCGATCAAGAAGGTGACTGATTTGTAAAAGGTTTTTTTAGTAATGGGTTTTTTTTGCTGACAAAAATAAGCAATCCCAAACACCCCCTAACATTTCAATAAACACAAAGATAGACATTAAGAATACAGTTGATAAAAAAGCACAATTTAGATACATATGAAACATTAATCAAAGCAATTACGAATAAGATCCTAAAATTAGATTAGAAAAATAAGATGAATGAAGAATACCTGTGGAGAAGTGATATCAGAGTCTTTCAACAAAGGGTTTTGTTTAGTGAATTAGTGGTGTTTGTATGTTTATTTGATTAGCCTCTCACTAATTCGGCAAGTGAGATGCAAAATGAAAATTAGAGCTGGCAATTTCGACACGAAACACGAAAACACGACACGAAGTTAACAGGTTTCGTGTTTGGCTTATCGTGTTTCGTGTCGTGTTCGTGTTCGTGTAAGATGACACGATAAGATAACGTGTCGTGTTCGTGTTTTGACCTCGTGTAACCTGTTAAGACACGATAAGACCTGTTAAGACCTGTTAAAACCCGTTAAAGACCTGTTAAGACCTGTTAAGACACGATAAGACCTGTTAAGATTTCGTGTTTTAGCGTGTGAAGACCTGTTAAGACCTCTTATCGTGTCGTGTTCGTGTCACCTGTTAATTTTCGTGTTCGTGTTCGTGTTTTAAGATCTGACACGATTAGCTTATCGTGTCGTGTTCGTGTGAGGGCTTAACAGATCCGTGTCTTATCGTGTTCGTGTCGTGTCGTGTCGTGTCGGACCTGTTATGCCAGCTCTAATGAAAATGATTTAGCAAGAGATATATTCGCGCGTTGCAGTGCCGGATATCCTGTAAATAAATATATTATTAGAATTGTTACACAAAAAATTGTTGCAGTATAATATTAAAATAAAATAACGAAATAAGTATCATACGAACATGTACTAATATGATGGTCGCACAGTAAGACGATGAAATCAAATAGTCTAAGAGCAAGACCGCGTAATGATTGTTAATTTTATTAACAGTTGTTGCATACTTTATAACATAAAAAAAAATCATACAATTATAGTAAAAAATCAAATATAAGATATCATTTATTATACACAATCAAAATTAATACAGAAATTTCAAAACGCATTTATCATTCAATTAATTACATTAAAACATGTACTAATATGATGCTTGCACAGTAAGACGACGAAATCAAATAGTCTAAAAGCAAAACCGCGTGATGACTGTTAATTTTATTAACAGTTGTTGCATACTTTATAACATCAAAAAAAATCATGCAATTATAGTAAAAACATCAAATATAAGATATCATTTATCATACACAATCAAAATTAATACAGAAATTACAAAACGCATTTATCATTCAATTAATTACATTAAAACATGTTAATATATTTCATCCGTCCTAATATATAAGTCCATTTTTACTTTTCAAATTTTTTCTTCCAACTTTGACCTTAATTATTATTATTTTTTTTTTTGTTATATAATACTTGATGCAAATTATATAAATGAATTTGTGTTTTAAATATATTTTCATTAGTATTATATAAGTCAATTTTTACTTTTATCAAATATTATATAACACGAAAAAAAATAATTAAAGCCAAAGTCGGAAAAAAGGACTTTGAAAAGTCAAAATGCACATATATTTTAGGGCGGATGGAGTATTAAACATGATTTAAAAGGATAGTTATAGTTTTAGAACTTTTTTGTTTTTTGTTTTTTTAATCACATTGTATATTTTGATGTAAAATATGTCTACAAAATGTGCTTTAAAATGTTGTAACTAATGCTACTATGTTGTAACCAGCACAATTTCATAATAATAATAAAATGTGTGTTGGCTGAAATTTTAAAACTTCATTATTTAACAGGTCTCAAATGCTTTATAATGTAGTATAAATTTTATTACAACAAAACGCACATCTCGATTACTAATGATGAAGCGAAATTTGTTACGCTTTTAAGTGGTCATTTAAGCCCTAAATCGTGATTTTATGATCAAATATTGCCTCAAATCGTTTCTTTTCTCACTTTAGGTACTTGGGACGTGATTTCTGGAATATGAAGCATTTTGGAGCTTTTTGGACGTTTTTATGCTCAGGAATGAGGAGAACAAGAAAGGGAAAATATTTAATAATGTACCATACTTGTCACAAAAATTACTTTCGTGTAACGTACAAAAAAAATAGCTTTTTGATGTACTGAACTTTCATTTTTGTCCTTTTTGATGTATTTTCGTGACTTTTTTGCCCTTGGATTTTCAATATTTTGAGGGGCAAAAATGTCAATAGTACATAAAAAAGGCCAAAAAATGAAAGTTCAGTACATCAAAAAGCTATTTTTTTGTTCGCTACACGAAAGTAATTTTTGTGACAAGCATGGTACATTATTAAAGATTTTTCCCAACAAGAAAACCAAGAAAAGTCAGATTTTTACACCTGACAGCGTCACGTTTTGGATGCTGACGCCGTCACTTGAAGAATGGAGCAGATGGAAATTAACACGTGACCCCCCCCCCCCCCAAAAAAAAAATTTTGGTGGAATTACATGTGACGCCATCACGTGTTAATGGAGGTAGGCCATCACGTGTTAAATTAAAGAGCGATGGCCCAGAAAACTTATAACCTGAAGGGGTCACGTAGGCAATCACGTGTTAACTAGTCACAACTTGCACGCGCGGTAGCTGTTACTATTTTGGCGATATCTTTTGCATACGAACTCGGATTTAGGTGATTCAAAAGCCCACGCGAAGAGGACGAAGAGATCTACAATTTGGTAAAGAAAGTTTGGTCTTGACGCTGTCACCTTACGGGGTGACGCCGTCAAGTTAGGCCGGGCAGAAAATTACCTATAAATACAACCTTATAACTTCATTATCCGTATGCCCCAAACCCTAAGTCCGATTCTAGGGTTAGGGTAGGTGTTTTTACAGCAACTTAGAGGATCTTAATCACTCCATAAACATCTTATATTGGTTTGTTGATTCTATCTTAATTATGTCTTTCATTGTTATTGTTGCTTACTCTCCATTAATTATGCTTGGCTAATTCACCTTGTGTTTACTTATGATTGTGTGAAACTTGTATATAATTAATTGGATCTTATTGATTCTTTGTTGATGTTTGTGTCTATCTTCATCAATTAAGGTGTGACAACTTCAATAGATCTAGTTGATTTAGTTTATAATTCCGGGTTCCTATTGTTTCTTGTTTTGATTGAATGTTTATCGATGTTTGGCTTAAGAAACTGGCTAATCTCCAATTGGTAACATGCTTGAACATCTTAATAAACATGAATCGGATGTGTACTACGATTTTAATGGTTATATTTAATGCATAAGTGACTACTAAGGAGGCCATGTTAGGAGCTAGTTGTCGGCTCGACATAGGAAGAGGTAGAAGCTTATAGAGTTGGGGAAGATCATACACGGCCCCACGAATGGTATTAAGGAATATAATCCGTCAATTAAAACAAGGTTAACATCCAATAGGTAGAATTGGATAGCTAGCAAGGAGTAATATATCATAGGTAGACACGCTTCACTTCCCTTGTAGAACCTTAATTTACTTTTCTTGCACATTAGTTTAATTAGTAGCTTTTGGGTTAGTTGATTAGCAACTAATTCCGCTCCTCCTTCCAAAACCGAGATTTTACTGCTTTCATAAAATATAAAATACAAAAAGAATCATCCTTCACCTTTAGACCTAATTGACTTAGTTTTCAATCCTAAAGACACTATTCCCCGAGAGAACGATCAATCCCCCGGTACTTGCCACTACACTATACTACATCGGTCAGGTACACTGCCTGGTGGGAATTGCAAGCTTCTCAAGATCCCTCGAGAGGTAAAACCTTTTGCAAGGTTGCAAAACCACGCATCAACTAACTTTAATATTTATCATATTTTTATCTTATCTTCTTACTTTTATCCTATCAACGTCAAGCATTTTAGCTTTTACAACTTTACTTGGCGTTGTATCTTCGATTCAACAGGTTGTTTCAGTTGGAGCAAAATAAGGATTGTTTGATAAGAGATGTTATTTCTAATGGGCAATAGTGTTGGAATTGTTCTATAACTGATCTAGACGTTCGCAACTTGGCTTACCTTAGAGATATGATGTTAGAGATAAGCCACGTCGATATTGGCTCCGCTTTAGATACATGTGTATTGTCTCTAGCCAATGACGACGTCTTTTTTGTAGGAGCTACACGTCGCCATATTGATGATTGTCTTTGACCTTCTTTGGATACTCTGACGACATGGGACGAAATTCTTCCTCGCAAAGTGAATATTTTCATGTGGCTTTTCAGGTTACATAGACTTCCGTACCGTTTAAACCTTTCATTTCGAGGTATAGAATGTGGAGTCTAATCATCATATCTTCTTTGAGTGCGACATCGCTAAAGATATTTGGAGGCTTGTTCATGTTTGGTGTGACAATTCTATACCCTTGTTCAGTTTAATGATCGTTGGAGAGATTAGTTGAGCTCGCGGTTCGCTTATAGAAAAAAGATTTATTGTATGTACAACATTATTGCGTCTTCTTTGTGGTTGATTTAGCGGTATTGTAATAGTGTCACGTTTAACTCTCGGTTTATGAGGAAATGTGACATTTTTTATAGTATTCATTTGTATTCTTTTCTTAGCTCAAGTTTAGAGGTTGTAAGATTAATATTTAGATTGATTGGTTCATTTTCGAATGGCTTTTATTGGCTAGCCGAACCGATGGCGACTCTGGTTTCCGGTTGAACCCGTTGGTCTGGTCCGGTTTTCAAAATTATATGTTCCATCAACATGTTAGCTTATATGAAGCTTTATGTGTTTTATTAGTTTATACAATATGTATAATAACATGTACTTTTCATTTTAGTAGTGTTTTAAATATAACATTAATTAATGTGTTTAATTAGTTTATACTTTGGATTATACTGTAGCTTGCTTAGATTGTATATTATGAAAATATTATTGTACTTTTTGGAAATGGGTATTTTAATTGGTTGTATTTAATTTGATAGATATGTTTTGGGCAAATTATTAAAAGAAAATATATATTATACTTGCTACTGTTTCATCTTCTGGGTAGCGAACTTTTTTTTTTATGCTTTTGAGGGTAATTTTTTTTCAAATTCATCCTTTTTAAGATATTTTGCGAAATTTTTGGACATTTTTGCTCCTCTTAGCTAATACAATTTTTTTTCCCGAAGGGCAAAAATGTCACGTATTACCCTAAAAATGATGAATTTGAAAGAAAATTACCCTCAAAAGCAAAAAAAAAAAATAGTTCGCTACCCAGAAGATGAAATAATGGCAAATATAATATTTTTTAATAATTTGCCCATATGTTTTTTAATGGTTGTACAATGTGAATACATTATTGTACTTTTAAGTAATGGGGGTGTTTTAATAGGAGTATTAATTATCTGTTAATTTAATGTTATAGTGCATTAAAAAGTTATACAATATGTTTCTTTGTTTGTATATTTCTATTTTCAAGTTTGTAATGTCTTAGTGTATTAAAAAGTTGTACACTATGCATGGATATTTGTAATGTCTTAGTATTTGATTTAGGGCCCGTTTGGTTTGTAGGTGGGTTTATGATTAGGATTCGGATTTGGATTTAAATTTGGATTAGGATTTTGGATTTGGATTTAATATAGGAGAGATAAATGATATTTAATAATATTAATAATTTTATATAACAATTTTGAAATAAAAAATATTGTATTATTTAAAGTAAATATAGAAGGAGATGAGAGAAGTTTAGTACATGGGGCCTACTAAAAAATGCTAATACCTACCAAAACCTATCAAATTAACATCTTTCAATTTTTGATAAATGATTCAATTCATCCTCTTAAAATTTACAACCAAACAAATATTTAGTGTCACATCAATGCAAAACCCATAGTAAAGGTGATACCAAACACATCCTTAGTTGTACGGAGTACATTTTTGTTGAATTTTAAGATTTCATTGTCTAGTCATTTAATGCCACAAAAGTGGTTTGTGCTTTATAAGATAGTTATAAGAGCTTAAAATTATTTTGCTAAAAAAGATGCCACATTGGAAAAATAATCTTTATTTTGGTGGCAAAAATTGTTGATTATTTTAGAAAAATATATTCCTACAAAATAAGTTGCATAAACCAGCTTTTAAAAACATGGTGAGATTATATTTCATAAAATTACTGATTTGCCCTTTGAAGTTACCCACATAGCCTACATGATTCCATAATCATAATTTGTATGTCTAATTATGTTATTTTACATTTTTAATCTACAATTACATCTAGTTTTTCAAACACAACTTAAAAAAAAAGACAAAAATACACCGTTGGTCCCTAAACTTTCCCAAAAACATCACCATGCACCCTAAGTTTGAAAAATAGTCGTCATGCATCCAAAAAGCAGATTTTTTAGGCCAAATGCGTCCCTCTGACCGTAATCCGTTAGTCAACACCGTTATTTGCTATTTTCTTTTGTTTTTAGTGAAGGGCATAACCGTCCTTTCATATATTTGGATTATTACTCCTATAAATATACTTTTCTTCCACCTTTTGTTTACCAGACCTTCACAAAACACATACACACCTTTTGTTTAATGGCATGTGTTATTTTATTTGTTATATTGTATTCAGTTTATTGTGTTTTTGCAAAATGATTGTAGATCTTAAAAGAAAGATGATAGATAGATTGAAGAGATTATTATGCCTAATTTTGATGAACAAATAATACAAAATGGTAACCAGAAAGTGCAAGCCCAGGTTCCCTAAACTATGGTGATAGACTCGTGTCAAAAAGTGAGAGTGGTACAACTGCGCAAACAAAAGATAGAACTACCTTGGTTTATATGAACGCGAATATTTGTTTATACATGAAGTTCAAGAACCAATATACAATCTATCTATACATATGTTTTTTTTATCATTGTAACAACAACTTCTGCTTTTCTATGAGCAAAGTCGGATATACAACCTAAAAAAAAGAATACATAGTGTTTACTCAATCTTAGCATGCACATAATCAATGAAGACAAAATTCTTCTGAATTTCATGAGCATAATACGCCTAAACAACACTCACAACCGCAAGCCCAGCAAATATCAGGCGTGTTTGTATCTCAAGAGGTACACCAACAGCCGCACAAAGAACAACAGTGGCTCCAATAAAAAAACTTCTAGTGTTTCAAATGTTTTATGAGCTTTCTTGCATGAAGAACACTTCAACGTATGTTGCTCGTATCTATCCAGCATCTGTTACAAAGAACAGAAAAGTTAGCAATCGCATATACGAATATATAAACATGTCAATAACAGTTCAACGTAATGGTAGCCATTTTGACCCATTTACTTCTGAATAAGTGATCTCAAACGGGTCAAATCAAGAAACTTAGCAAAAGGGAAATGGGTCAAAGTTAATTGCCCCTTTTCAGTAGTGGGCGAAAGGTTAGACCCTAGAAAGTCAGCGAACAATGGTTCTTTTATTAACGACCTTAGACATCTCAAACTGCCTTCGTTGCTTCTACGTATTATTTAATAGAAAATAAAGTTCTTTAATAGCCCAAGAAACATGTAAACCTCTTAGTTAAAACATGGTCAATCACAAAGATCCAAACTACAAGCCGAGGAGACTTTTCTTCCGAGGCGTATGCATAAAACGACATACACCAATCAAAATAAATTGATGCAGACCTCAAATTTTTAAGCAACACCAACTGCTGCTAAATGTTCCTAATAGATTGATAATTTGCTACCTACCCAAATGCTCATGTAAAGAATACTGAAACCCAAGTAAAACTCCACCAAAAATCGTAATCCCAAAAAAATAGCTTGCATTTTTTAATCCCCTAACAGAAAAATAAGTGTAATCATTCTACTAAGTACCTTAAACTTCTGAAAACATAAACCTAGAATCATCAAAGTTCATAATTAGTAGCAACAAAAAAACTCCACATAACTAAATATTACTATCAAGTAACTACTTCCAAACAGAGTTGTCACTCTCATTTCTCAATAACTACAAAACAAGTAAAAGGGATGTTTGGGATCAATGACGGAACTAGAACATTTTTCTTGGGGGGCCGAATTTATTTTGGAGGGGCCGAAGTGAAGATTTATTTGTAACCTCAACTAAATTATCCCTAAAACCTATAATATTTATACTAGGTGCCGCAAGTTTTGGGGGCGCCGGGACCCTCCCCTGCCCCTACATAGTTCCACCAATGTTTAGGATTACATTTTACAAGTGATCATCACATTATTGCGTTTTCGAGTGGCACAAACCAATTTCCTAATGTGTAACATAGTGGAACTGGTTCTAATTATTTATAGTCATCACTTTACACAAAAATTATTCGATAACATGAAAAAAAAAAAACAAACATCTCATTATCATAGCTTGAAATATATACCAGAAACTCATAACATAATCACAAATCATCAATCATAAATAACAATACACAACAAGGAACCGACAAAACAATAACAACAATGTCAGCCAAAACACATTTTGAAACCACTTTTTCTTTACTGACCTCCTAAACTCTTGCCTTGATCTTCTAATTTCTTAAAAGATATCACATCATTTAACAAATAACTTTGTTAGCCGCTTATGACTATGCAAACTAAACTCGTCCAATAACTTTCCCCATCTAACTTCAAACTCCTCCGGACCGATATACATATTCCAAACAATTTGATTGAACTTCTTTTTAAAGTCAGTGTTATCATAGATTTTTGAACATATCTGTAAACAATATATCACATGTGATAAAACAATAAGAAACTACTGAGTATAATGTATCACATGTGATATAACAAAAGAAATACCAAGAAGGCAGAAAAATACCTTGCCAGGAAGCTTCTGTGTAATATGCCACATACACAGTCTGCGTTTCAAACCAGCAAATTCAGATTCAATAGCATTTCTCATCGCCCCATCCTAATCAGTAACAACAATATTTGGAGCTTTACCGAATGCCTTTATGAATGCTTTCAACAACCATATATACGAAGCTGTAGTTTCGTTCTTCAATAAGCCTGTTGCGACTGTCACACACCTCCAATGATTATCTATGGCTTTGAAGGGAATAAACACCATTTTGTACATGAAAAAAAAAATAATAATAAATAAATAAATAAATAAATAAATAAAAACTAGATAAAATAACAGATTAAACAATAAAACGCAAATCATATCATCAAATCTCATATTTAAACAGACAAAAACTCACTTGTTTGTTCTGTGCGTAGCATCAAAGGAAACAACATCACAAAAATCCCGATATTTGAACTTTGAAACTTCATCAGCCCAAAAAATTGCAGCAAGCTCAGCATTTTCGACCAAATAATCAAATGAAAAATCCGGCACATGCTTCTTTCTATTTTCCAACTTAGAGATAAGCATTTGGGCATCACTATTGCCTATATAGCAGTTCACACTCCTAAAAAAGTTCTTGAAATCAACCGTTGTACCATGAACAAGCAAGTAAGAACCCTTCAAACCGGTTAAGATGTGATGAGCTTTCGTTGCACCTATATTTACCCTAGCAGCTTTAACAATTAACAATTGCTCAGCATAGGTTAACTGCCTCTCAGTCTTTGACAAATGCTTATATTCTTCACGTTCAAGCTCATGATTATGAATACTATCAAAAACACTCAACTTGTACTTACTTGTACAAGGAATCAAGTAAAAAATAACACGTGCTTTGCAGCCTGTGATATGCAGGTTCGAACGTCTAATCTGCTTGTCAGTATTCTCTAAGTCTAACGTGTCCACATGTATTCCCTTAGGACAACCTTCCCTATTACACACTAGATACTTTCGTTTAACAACACCATTCCTTAATCTTTTCTTGCATGATTTCCTAACCACAAACCTTGCTTTAGCAGCATATTGGCGGTAATGCACTCATCAATCGACTTATAAACTTTGCCCTTAACTAATAAAACATCCGCAGGAACTTTAGGAATATAATAAACAGTTCCACCAGGAGTATCAAAATTAGAGTGGGTAGCAAACGATTCAGGAGTTTTAATAGCATTCAAATCTGAACAAATAAAAACACTGACAAACTAAAAACGGAATAAAAAAACATTATCTTAATATCACATATGATATAACACATGTAATGCATGCAACAAAAATATATCACATTTGATATATCACATAATTGATATATCACAAAATGTTATATCACATAAATGATATATCACATGTGATATAATATGTGATATCACAAAAGTGTTAATAAGCTACAACTAAAAGTTTAAATATGCTTATTCAGAGATTAAAACTGCTTAATTCAATCAACAACAAACTAAAAGCTTATTCAGAGCTTACAACTAATAACATAGCTTATTAACACTGAACATACGATTTATAGTAAAAATTTAAAATAATCAAAAAGCTTACTCTTAGTAGCTTCAGATTCATCACCATGTTTATAAGCTACAATCTCCTAAGTATACTTAGCTGAAACATCATCACTAACAACGATCTCTTCAGAAGTTGTAGAAAGATCAGCAACAATCTCTTCAGAAGCTGTAGAAAGATCAGCAACGATCACTTCAGAAGAAGATGAATCAAAATTCTGAATCGAATCCATTAAAACCTGAAAATTAGATGAAAAAAATAAATAAGTTAGCATATAATTAAGCTAATAATAATGAGATATAATGTGATCGTTTATTGAATTGAGGAGCAAAAATTAGGGTTACGTGATGAATCAGGATGAAGAAGAAGGTTAGATGAGAGAGAAGAAGGAATGAAGAAGACGGTTAGATGAGAGAGAAGAAGGAAACACACACTTTGTGTGTGTGAGTTAATGAGCGTTTAATTGAGACGAGATATAAAACATGACTTTTATATTTACCAAAAATACTCTTGTAGTGTAAATATTAAGTTTAATCTCAGCCACTAGATTAAATGAATGGAGGGTGGGGATTAGTCCCCTTTGTATGTGAACAAACTTTTGTCCTCAAAAGATCTTAAATCTTATATATTTTTCTTTCAATAATATACCATAAGTATATCATAAATATAACCATAAAAAATCAAAACATATTGTAAGATATATGCGCATAACACAAACAAAAATTATCTAGGGAAATAGATAGATTCAACTTTTACCAACGTGACCGATTACAAAACAAGGCTAATCTTCAAATGTGGAGCATGTTTGTGACAACGTTAGCAACGCTACTATATACAAACTAATTGTTTTAACTTTAACTATTCGATGTCATTTATACTAGTTTTTATTATCAACACTTCTATGTCAACGTCATATCATCATTCAACACACCACCATTATCACCACTTTTTACCTTTTATAGAAGTGGCAATTTGTGCAAAAAAAATGGCTAATTTGAACTATTTAAAAAAAAGACTGGACACATTTAGCCCCCCCCCCCCCCTTTTTTTTTTGAAATGGGCGTATTTAGCCCACTAAAAATTTAAATGGGCATTAACCGGCACATATTTTCTCTCAACATTATAATCGTTTTGAAGAAAAATTTATATATGTAATATATTTAATTTTTTAAATATAAATGAGGTATTACGTTTAGGGAATTTATTTCGTCATTTTGGGTCTTCTATAAATCGATTCGTATAACATGTGCTCATTTGGCCCGTGCCCGTTTAGCTCGTGCCCGTTTAAACTCGTACCCGTTCCCGCTCCCGCCCCCGCCCCCTCCCGACCTGTCCGTTTGCCACCTCTGCCTTTTATGGTCACCCAAAAAAAAAAAAAATACCCACTTTATACAAATTTACTTTATAATATACTCCACCCACACTCACAATAATAATAATAATAATAATAATAATAATAATAATAATAATAATAATAATAATAATAATAATAATAATGCGGCTGTGTTCCCTCCCAATATTTCTCGCCCCTTACATGGTGTTAAATTATTGGGTGGGCCTGTTAGTGTTGATTTTGAGTTTGGTAGTAGGCTGGTTTTGAAAAGGGTGGCTAAAACCATTGATCTTATGGATGTTGTTGCTAAACTTAACGACCCTCAATGTGAGTTGTTGCTACTCCGTGCATGTGCAGGTATTTCTAAGTTATATTTTTCTATGCGCACGTGTTCCCCCAGGGTCTTTGAGTGTGCTCAGGTTTCCTTTGATGCGGCACTTCGTTCTTCTTTGGAACGTATTGTCACTGCTTCTGGGCCTGGTTTTGGTGATTGGCAGTGGAGACTTGCCACCCTTCCCTTTGCTTTTGGGGGGCTTGGTGTTTATTCTGCAGGAGATGTTTTGAAATATGCTTTTCTTGCGTCTAGACTTCAATCTGCTAGCTTACAGACTAAGCTCCTCTATAGTTCTGGTATTGTAACGGCTGGTCCCTCCTTTGATGATGCTTTATGTAATTTTAATATGGATATGGATATTGACCTTTTGAGTAACCTAAGCGAGGTCGCTGCCCCCAAACTCATGAAGAAATTGGCAGATATATATTTCGATCGGGTTACCCAAACTGTTGAATCTACTTTCCATCTTTCTACTCGACAGATTGCGTTATGGAGTTCTCTAAAGGAGGATCATACTTCAGATTGGCTCAGGGTGGCTCCTATATCTGGATTGGGTCAAACTATGAATGCCCGGACATACCGTTGTGTGTTGTGTTATCGGCTGGGTGTTCCCCTTTTCACTGTTCAGGTACCGTGTTCAGCTTGTTCTCGTGTTTTTACTAGAGATATTTATGGGGATCATGCGGTTTCTTGTGCGGGTATTGTTGGCATTAAACATCGGCATAATATTGTGCGTGATGTTCTTGTTGATATATGCTCTCGGTCCGGAATTTCAGTTCGTAAGGAGGTGGATATTGGGCTTTATGGTGATAGGGATAGATCTTTGCGCCCAGCTGATATATTACTTTACTCATGGGATGTTGGGCTTGATGTTTGTGTTGATCTTACGGGGTCGTCACCGTTGACACAATCTGGTATGATTGATTTTATGCCAGGTCGTGCGGTTATTGAAGCTGCACAACGTAAACGTGTCAAGTATGAGGCCAAATGTGCGGATATCGGTTATAGGTTCCTTCCCTTCTCTTTCTCCTCTTTCGGAGAACTTGAGAAAGATGCAGTAACTCTTCTAAAGCGTATTCGACGTTTCTCTTCGACTCAAGACATAGGGGCACGGGCTGCCGTTCATATTTTTAATAGGATTGGTTTTGCTATTGCTAGAGGTGTGGGGGCCCAGTTGGTTTCTCGGCTCCCCAGCAATTTCTTGTAAAATCCTATTTATTGTTAATAAAAATAATTATAATAAAAAAAATAATAAAAAATAAATAATAATAATAATAATAATAATAATAATAATAATAATAATAATAATAATAATAATAATAATAATAATATATTACTTTGCGCCCAGCTGATATATTACTTTACTCTTGGGATGGTGGGCTTGCTGTTTGTGTTGATCTTACGGGGTCGTCACCTTTGACACAATCCGGTATGATTGATTTTATGCCAGGTCGTGCGGTTATTGAAGCTGCACAATGTAAACGTGTCAAGTATGAGGCCAAATGTGTGGATATCGGATATGGGTTCCTCCCCTTCTCTTTCTCCTCTTTTGGAGAACTTGAGAAAGATGCAGTAACTCTTCTAAAGCGTATTCGACGTTTCTCTACGACCCAAGACATTGGGGCGCGGGCTGCCGTTCATATTTTTATTAGGATTGGTTTCGCTGTTGCTAGAGGTGTGGGGGCCCAGTTGGTTTCTCGGCTCCCCACCAATTTCTTGTAAAATCCTATTTATTGTTTAATAAAAGTGATGGTTTACAAATAATATATATATATATATATATATATATATATATATATAATAATAATAATAATAATAATAATAATAATAATAATAATAATAATAATAAAGGTGGTGCAAACCATCACTATGTGCAAAAATAAAGATGATGGTACTTGACTTTTATGAATGATCACTCGTGAGAAATGCGATAGTAGTGATCAACCACCAGCCTTAGGTAAAGAAACACAACAAAAACAATGCATAGAAACACAACAATGAAAATACATTTAAAACTGTACATTTACTTTGATCAATAAATTATACAAACTCATTATACGGTCCAATACAGTTTTTTTAAAGACATTTCATGGTCCAATACTCAACATTTAAAACTGTACATTTACTTTGATACAAAGGTAGCAATAAATTATACAAACTCATTATACGGTCCAATACATTTTTTTTAAAGACATTTCATGGTCCAATACTCAACAGTCAACGCACTTATAAATTAATGGATCTTTACTTAAGGCCCGATATTACATAATCCCAAAGCCCTTACCAAATTCTAACTAGCATAATACCCGTGCGTTGCATCGGGATAGTTTTACATCATATACTTTATCATTTACGTAGCACATAAGTAAACTAAAAACTTGACTAAACAAAACTGGGATTTAAATGAAAATACAATAATTTCAGACCATTTCCAATAGTTAGTTTAGTACAAAACCACAGTGATTCTTAGAGTAACAATTGTGACGTCCATGAGTTTTCAGTTTTTCTTTCATAGTTAGTAATTGTACGTAGAACCATCTATAGTTTCCGGGGAAAACTTTATAACACAAACCCATACGACCAGATATGTTCAGTTGTAGCATCATATGCTTGATGTGTATTCTTCTTTGAACACAAGTTGGTGGATGAGTTAAAACCTATTCCTTAAATACCTTCACCTTCTTTGCATCTTGAATCTAGATACGGGTTTAGATACATGCGCAAGTGTTTAACCCTTTTGATCACTACTACAAAAAGTGCTTGGAAACCTGTTTGAGAGGAAATCAAGACCAGTTTTTAATCCGGTCTCTATGACAGGGGTCTCCATGTGAAAATCAAATGGAGACCAGTTATTAAACCGGTCATGATAAGGTGTTTTGAGACAGGTTGAATGACTAAAACATGTCTATAAAACAAATTCGTCACCTCTACATTAAAAATATATCATATAGATTTGTAAGCTCTTAGCTAAAACAATTACTAAAACATGTTACAGTTGAAACCCTACCGAAAGTTGTAAACAATTTGTTGCACAAACGATACATGGAAACAGTTTTTGCTAAGAAACATGACCTGAGTTAAAGCCTACCCCTCATGATTAGTGGTATATGCATAGAAACATCAGCGGCTATCTTATCAATTATTGATCTTTATCAGCTAGCTCCAAGTGAAAAATGCACGGTAGTACATAATCCTTAATTTCTTATAGACCAGCCCCATGAGAAAAATGCACGGTAGTACAGAATCTTTAATTCCTTATCGACCAACTCCATGATCAAACCAGTTTCAACCTTGTATGTAAGTAGCATCTTAAACATCCTTAGCAAGTACTATCACATACCCTCTTTGGATTACCTGTAAGTACATAAGCAAACCCAGCTTAGCAACACACAATATAATGATATAATAACATTACCATAATTTCCAATCTTTCTTACTTACTACTAAATATTTGAAAACCACGATTCACAACTATTCATCACATACTAATATAGCTATTATTAATAGGGGTGTCAATACTATATTAGAAACCTACTATAGTACGTAGCGAACAAAAAATAAATACATGCTTTAGTTGGTAAAATTTATTAGAAAGCTAATATAGTATTTATATAAACATAATACTGTAATACTTCGTAGTTGTAAAGACTTGCAGTACATGTTAATATGAGATGGCAACCCAAAATAAACCGACAACCCGAATTGACATAACCCGAACCCAATAACACGATTTCTTGTAGGGTCGGGTTGCGGGTCATATTTTTAAAGATCAAAACCTGATTCAACATGACCCAATAACACCCCTAATTATTAACATTTAGAAACAGGTTAAAAACTAAATGTCACAATTTTTATACCATAACCATAAACAACTATTGTACATTATTTCAGATTAATAAACCTCAAAAACAAAACCAAAAAAATGTACCAAACATCATTTAACATTACATAATCATAAGACCAGTTTTGATAGCAATACTAAACATCCTCAAAACATTACATAATCAAATTTGGATCAATTAAGTCTCAAACAAATTATTGGTTCTCTTGGAGCTTTCAACAACCACATGGCGGGCAATTCAGATTTACCCAAAACTTCCAACTTTCAAGAATGAAATAATTACAGGATTCACAAAGAAATTAGATGACAATAGCAAAAAATACATCACATAATAAACAACTACTAACTTTAAATAAAAAGAAAGGGAACCCACTTAATCTTTTAATTAATGGAGACTTACACAAGCATGAGCATATTTCTGTATATGAATAGACTTTTAATTAAAGGGAACCAAACCCACGCTGAACCAAACCCGCGCTGAACCAAACCCGCACTGAACAACCCACACTGAAACAACCCGCGCTGAACCAACCTGTGCTGAAACAACCCGCGCTGGAACAACCTGCGTTTAACCAAACAACACTGAACTAACCCCACACGGAACCAACCCCCACTGAACCAACACACATTGAACCAACATGCAAAACCAAACCACTGAAATAAGCACTAAATCAAAACCCCAATTGGAACAGGTTGTTGATGCCTACATTTACACAAAAAGAGAGAAAATAAGCAACTACGTAAAATCTAACAAATGAAATCATTCAAAATAATCGTAAAGAACACATGACTACAATTGACATTAACCACTTGAATAAAACAAATTTATTACCACCAATACAAACCACAAACTAAGATTCATCAACTGATTTTTTTTCGGTCTTTTAAATATTACCACCAAAACAAACCACCACCTGGAATAATATAAAAAAATTATTGTGTGACTCAACTTAAGATAGAGCTAGTAATCAGTTGGGGTTTGAAGAAGCTACTAAAATAGACAAGTATGCTTGTTCAGACAATAAGCTTAAAGGAATCCAAATTTAAGGTTCAATAGTTGCAATTTGCCTTAAGGCAGTAGCAATGTCCAATGATGTGAGGGAATTGCACTCTCGCAACAGGTTTTACCTCTCAAGGGATCTTGAGAAGCTTACAACCCCCATCAGGCAGTGTACCTGATCGTTGTAGTATAGCATAGTGACAAGTACCGGGGGATTGATCGTTCAACTCAGGAATAGTGTTGCTAGGATTAGAAAGCCTACTAAACTAGGTCTAGAGGTGAGGGATGATTCTTTTTGTATTTTTATAGAAAGCAATTAAAAATCTCGGGTTTTGAAGGAGTGTGCAGAATTAGTTGCTAGCCAACTAACCCAATTTACTAAAGATGCAATCAAAATAAAATAAATTAAATGAAAATACAACTAATTATACTAATGTGGTGTAAACAATGATGAGGAAAGTTGTGTTTACTTAGGTTTCATTACTCCCTAGATATCTTTTACAGGTTGATAGCTTGTTACAATTGCATGGATGACGGGTCATATTCCTTAATACTAGTCGTAGGGGCGTGTACAATATTCCCTAACTCTATAGGATCCTACTTCACTCCTATGTCGAGCCGTTAGAAGCTCCTAACATGGGATCATTAGAATTCTCCTACGCATTAAATACAACCAAAAATCGTAGTACGCCTCTGATCATGTTTCTTAAGACGTTCAAGCAAGTTACCAATGGAAGTCTACCAGTTTTCTTAAGCCTAACATCGAATACAATCATCCGTAACAATTATAAACAAACAATCAACCCATAATCAACATCTAGGTTTCACTACATCTAAGCAAACACAAAAGAAATCTAGCCTAGCATGTAAAATATAAGACAAGCGTAAGATATAATCAAACAACACATAAACATATTGAATGATTTGAAGGAATACTTATCTTTAATTGAGCATGAAAGATTCAAGGGGTTGAAACCCTTGAAAAGCTGATAAAATTCGGACTAGGGTTTATTCCCTCAAAGTTGCACACTAATGAATGAAATTTGGAAAACTATATATAGATTACACATCGTGATGGCGTCATGTGTTAGGTTGTGACGCCGTCAACTCGCCGCTATAATGAAATCGTATTGCCTAGATCTATTTGTGACGCCGTCATGTAGGATTTTCTTCTGGGCCGTCACTAATACTTGGACCATGACGGCCTTGGGTGACGCCGTCATCTCCTATGCATAAAAACTCTCTGGATCGTCACGTGTATTTTCCACATCCACCTCTTTTGTAACTCTTGATGCCGTCATGTGGAGAGCCTTGACGCCATCAGGTACTAAGGAAAATTGAGACTTTGCCATTTTCTTCGCTTTTATGCTCCAAAAATGTCCAAAATGCTTTCTTTTCCAGATTTCTCTCCAAAAGTACCTAAAATGACAAAAGGAACGATTTAGGGCAATATTTGATCAAATAATATCGAATTCGGGCTTAAATGACCTCTTAAAAGCGGTACACTTTTCGCCTCATCAAATACCCTTACACTTGATATTTGCTTGTCCTCAAGCAAATGCGCTTTTATTCTAATCAAAATTCAATTTAGGGTTCATTTAATACTTATATAAAAGTAATTACAACAAATAATTGTTCCACTAAAAACCAAAGACAAGCACGGAGGTCATACACTAGTACCTCATAAATAGTGTTTAGATACTCACATCTCTCGGGTGTAATAAAGTATATATCACAATAAGAAAATGGAAAACATCTCTCACTACCTGGTCATAGCAAAATAGATTACCATAGGCTTGGGAAAGGATCAAACCTCCACCACTTGGCGTAAGCACCTAGGATAAACTATCAAAGAAGTCTTTTAAAGGGTTATAACGTTAGGTGTAGGGATATGGAAAACACGGTTTCGTTGGATAAAGGCAATATTTACTGGTGGCGAGTTAATCATCTTGGTTAATTACATGTACAATATGACGTTGCTAAGCCAAGACTAGACTCGACTTAAGCTAATAAATCAAAGATAGCAAAAACATAAAATAGACATAGAATGAAACGGGATGGTAGTCCGTACGTTTTTTTTTTTTTTTTTTTTTTTTTAAAGGTAAATTTTATTAAGTAAATGAGTTGCCAAAGGCAGTACAAGAGAAGGTGAGTACAAAGTGTTAAGAAGTTAGGACACATCCCTAACTTTACACAAATGCACAACAAAAAAAGATGGCATAGGACATAACCCTAGCTCAATAACAACCAAACAAAACAATGGCAATACAAGATGTAAATAGCCATATGAAAATGTATCCAAACTCAAACTACAAGTCTAGGGGTACTTCTGCATCATTAGAAACCTAAGGGACCAACCAAAGGTTTCCAAACCAGCACAATACACAAAGACTAACATAAATCAGGGACACATTTTACATAAAGACTTATAACAACACATAACTATGCCATCTAAACAATAGCAGCAACCAACATCAGCCCATAAAGATAAAAGCAGCCTCCACATACATGAAAAAAGAGAAGTGCCAGTGTAGCAATCTTGAAGAGTTTGCCTCCTTAAAAACCTGTCTATGTAAAACCCAATGGGTACAAACCATAGAAAGGACAAAAAAGAGTACAACACTCTCCAAGAACTTCTCAAATAGAAGCACACAGAATCCATACAGCAGACACATAAACCCACATCACAGTCTTCCAAAAGCATCAGCAATATCCACATCAAAGACAAGATTGCATTCCCAGAATCCAGTACCTTCATGGATCCAATTAACCCAGCCCAAAACCTTAATCAACCTAAAACTCATAGAAAACATAAGAAAAAAGAGAGAATATTAAGCATCACTGCCAAGATTCTCCACCATATCCCTGTAATACTTATTACTTCCAATAGGCAGATTCCAAATCTTAGCAGCATTGACCACATCCTTAGTATATTTCAAGTCTAACCCAAGAAGTTTCAACCTGACATTACTAATGATATAGTTAAAAACCACCTCTTCACTTCTACTAGATTGTTTCACTCTTCTTACATTCCTTTCCTGCCATATAAAGTACACAACAGCTCCAAATACAATCCTTTGAATTACACTCCAAATAGTATTTGTAGCAGGTTTATTCACAATACTAGAAATAACATTAGCCCATTCATTACCCACTCTATCCAATTTAGCCATAGGCTTAAGCCTTTCCCAAAGTCTTTTAGAAAAGATGCAAGAGAAGAAAAGGTGACTGTGAGATTCATCATGAAGGCTGCATAATAGACATCTCTTATCATCAACATTAAACCATCTAGCAAGCCTATCTCTGGTCTTCAATCTACCTTTAATAGCAGCCCATAGAATAAATGAGTGTCTGGGTATACACTGATTAAACTAAATATGCTTATACCGTATAACGTTAGGAGAATCATCCTTAATAGCTTCCCAAACTTCCTTAACTGAGAATCATCCTAAGGCAATTTGGTTGCACATTTGGGTGGGTTGTAACAAATTCTTCCTTTAAGTAAAATGTGTGGAAAACTAGAAGGGGGGTTGAATAGTTTTCCCTTCTTTTTGATTTTATAAAAACTTTGTTTCAAAATGTTGATTCAAATTTATTCAATTGTTTGTTTGGAAAACTTCAATTAGAGTTTAGTATGAAAACAACATATAATCAATATGATCAATTATATATGTAAGCTTTTGGAAAAACTTAGTTTTATGAATGGAGCTTTGGTCGATCTTTATGTGAATACGTTTTCCTTTTAAAATCTTAAAACGTTTTGTATCAAATTATCTATCAAGTTAAACTTAATATGAGAAGTGTGAATAATAATCTATTTGACCATATCATGCAATTATACGCACAATCACAATATTAACTACTATATTTAACACAATCAATCATCACAACTATATAAGCAACAACTAAGACATGTAGGCAAGCATAGAAGTAAAGCGAGAAATGCAAGAACAAATGATAAGAGATAAGAGAAAGGAAATGCAAACCGGACACGATGATTTATAGTGGTTCGGCTACAAGGACACCTTCCTTGTTCCTACTCCACTCCCCGAGTCACCTACTCGAGAGTTTTCTTCACTACTCAACAAGCTCCCTTTTGGCGGAGAAAGCCGTACACAACTTTTGCTTACACCATTTAACGACACTAAGCTAAATGTCGAGTTCTAATAGTAGCTAGAACCAATCTCACAACACAACTTCGATCACTACACAACTTCTACACAACTTCACGACTTCATCACAACTTCTTCTAAACTTCTTCACGGCTTCACAACTTCTTCACGACTTCATAACTTCATCACAACTTCTTCTAAACTTTTTCACGGCTTCACAACTTCTTCACGTCTTCACGACTTCACAGCTTCATCACAACTTCTTCTAAACTCCACTACTTAATCACACACCTACATCTTCACAATTACATGTTTTCTCCACACTACTACTTCCTTCCACTACTTCTTACTCACTCATTGAATCACTACTAAGTAAGATCATCTTGATCTACTTATTACATATACATAACTCACAACTTCACATGAGCACTAACTAGATCCTAATACATCTTTGGCTTTATGATAGGGAGAATTCTTTTCTTGCACTTTGAGTAATGAGAAATTGGATCACTTGAAACAAAGATTAATAATCTTATGATCAAAGGGTTTTAGAAGGATGTTTAGAGAGAATTGGATCTGAAAATTTTTGTGCAAGAGGTGAGAAAAATTCCAGGTTTAAGGTGGTATTTATAGGGAAAAATTTCTGACCAAATCTGACAAGGGAGCGTGGCCGGTCCCCTTAATTGTGTGCCGGTCCCCTTAAAATTAAGGGGACCGCCCCTTATAATTAAGGGGGCCGCCCTACTGAAACGGCCAGATTTTCTATCTTTTAGTGGGGAAAGTTTATTTGGTGAAAAACTAACTAATTTTGGTTAAAAATTTGAATTCATATATTTGTTATGAATTAAACATTTTCCTTTAATTACCAAAATTGTTTTTCAAAAAATATATAACATGTTTATATTATTTTATAAACTTTGTAATGTTTAAATAAAATCCCTTTGATCATAAAATGTATTAGACATTTGTTTATACATACCTTAAGTGATTGTTGAGGCAAACTCGAGACGTTGAGATGTCGAGGCTTGTTGACGTAAGAATGCAAAGATGAATTGTGATCACAAGTAACTTAAGCACTTTACGTTATATGTTGTAGTTTACATCTTTGTCATTATCAAAACATGAAGAGGATGTTTAGATTAAATATCGTAATATTCATGCCAACAATCTCCCCCTTTTTGATGATGACAAACTATGTAAACTATAACTTATAGTAACATGTATAAGTTACTTGTTTACACTTCTTCTCCCCCTTTTGTCGAAGCAAAAAGGTGGACTTCTTAAGACGAGACTTCTACTACGCTTGAACTCTTGAAATAGAATGTAAAAGGCGAGCTTGCATCACCGTAAGTGAAGTCTTGATCCTATCAACCTCAATGCTCCCCCTTGGTGTATGCTCAAAACTTGTTTTGGCTACCAAAGAATCGAGCGGTGAAGTAATCCTTCAAAACAAAGTTAGTAGACAAGTGCACATATATATAATGATGATAATGGATATATGCATGAAACTAATAGGGGAACAATATATGGACATATTAGGTATATGTACTAAAAGTATGACACTTGCAATTATTGTTTTAAAAACAACAACAAAAAAAATAGAACCTAATGCAAAGATTAGAACCTAGGAAAATATAGGAGAATGAGGAGGGATGAGCGTGAATGTAAAGGGAAGGTGATGACAAAGGGTTGGAAAACTAGAAGGGTGGATGAGTGGAAAACTAGAAGGGTTGGAAATTATGGTTTAGATTAGTATATCGTTTGACAAGGGTGGATGATAGGGAATCATGGGATTTTTAGGTGTTTTGTTGGTTGACGACCGAAGGTGGATATGTGAAATGAGGTGGTGATGAGTCGATAACACTTGAAGCTTAGATTTCTTCATTGTGTTCTTCACTTGCTAGAAAGTGGAAATGACGCGTTTCGTAATGAAATTCACTTGGATGAGGTGGTGATAACTTGACAACACTTGAAGCTTGGATATCTTCTTTGTGTTCTTCACTTGCTAGAAAGTGGAAATGACGCATTTCGTAATGAAATTCACATGGATTTTTAGGGGTAAAGATTTAGGAACAGAAGAGGTTGATTGAGAGTTTGGATGTTGTTCAAGTGATGATGTTTGTTGAGATCTAGTAAGAAGATACTCAATCCAAGTGAAGTTCTCATTCAAGGCAATGGTTTGTTGTTGAAGGAAGATGCAACAAGGGCAATTGTTGACATGCTTTTCAACTTGGTTGATGTTGTGTGGTGATGATGGTGAGCTTGGTTGGGTTGGATCCAAATTGCGTTGCGCAAGATGTAATGCTAAAAGAGCACTAAGCTCATGAGCCTCTTTTAGCTCCTCAACGAACTTCAAGTGTTTGGAGGAAGGTGATGATGGTGGAACATGATGGTTGTCTTGGGTGAGGGTTTGAACATGCAACATAGGAATGGCATGTGAGGTTGTAGGATGTGGTGGAGACATGGTTGAGCTTGGGTAGTCATGAAAACATGAAATGGGTGGAAGAGGTTCTCCAAGAGTGAGTGGTGTTTTTGTTGAATGAGCAACATGTGAAGTATTGATTGAGAGATTGGGATTGAGCATGCTCATCATAAGAAGAAGCATGAATGAGGGAATGAGTGGGTGATAGGTTGTGAGATGAGTCATTATTGTGGGTTTGAGGTTTAGTAGTTGGTTGACTTGGAACAACATCACTTGAGTAATGACAAGAATCAAGTTTCCTCCTCCAAACGGGTTTGACGGAGATCCTTGCGGTTCTTGAGATCTTAGGTTTTTGGTTGTTGGGAGATGACATGTTTGGGTGTAAGGTAAAGGAATATATGTGAGTGAGTGTGTTTTCCCTTCCCATTAAATTCGTGCTCATCCGAACATAGAGTTAAGCATGTAAAGGCATACAATCAAATCACGTAGGAGCAAATAAACATCTAGAAACAACATGTATGCGATATGCCATAAATCTAGGAATGAAAGAATCTAATGAGAAGCAAAGTTCATAAAAGTAAACTAGCGTTAGGTATATATGTCACACCCCCAAAATCGGGTCCAGCGGAAGCATACATGTAGCTGGGGTGTAACTCAATTGGTATTACAACACAAGTTCAAAAATGGTTTTCTCTTGAATCATTTAGAATAAAATAGTTAAATCAAAATGTTGAATTTACATTGTTAAAAGTAGTGCGGAAGTAGGCCCTTAAAATAGTTTAAAACGGTCCCCAATTGAATAATCAGAGTCTTCTATGACCATGCCATGCCCTGCCAAAACCTCCTGTAGCGTGCCATTGGTTAAAACCTGAAAATACATGCTAAAGTGTCAACACGAGGTTGGTGAGTTCATAGAGTCTTGTGAAAAAGAATGTAATGCATTGAAATGAAGATTTCCCAGCAAAGGCATCGTAAATCCACTCAGTTCCAAGTCCCGCCATAAGAGACTTGCAACCTGTGTGTTTACAACCCACTGCCAAATGTAATATGTTTGTAATAAATCAGTCATAAGGTTGTTGCAATGGCATTGTAATTCCGTAGTAATAGTGGTGGAAAAGTATCGTAATTCCATAAGTAATTTTTGTATGTACAATAGCCATGGCGATGTCGCCACAAAATGAATCTGACCATAAGCAAAACGCATAAAATGAATATTGATTGCACTAAGTTCAAGGCACCGAAAAGGTTTTCTAGCTATCTGTAGGAGGTTACGCTCCCAAGTAATTGTAGGTAATCAAACATACCCATGTAATTGTAGGTAATCAAACATACCCATGAAATTGTAGGTAATCAAACATACCCATGAAATTGTAGCTACCGGTCCTTAACTTAGGCAATCTTAGGAAATCGGTAAATAGTTTAACTTTATGCACTCATGTCCATGAGTAAATAGCAAGTATGTAGCAAGTGAATTGTTTTGTACTCGGATAATCAAACAAGTATTTAGATAAAGCTGAAAATGTTTGAGTAATCAACCATGTAAAGCAAGTAATGCGTTTAAGTAAAACGAACATGTATTCTCCCCCAAAGAGTTTGCAAAACAATTTAAAAGAGTAGGGGCTATGACTCACCTGATATGATGGTACCATGAACATGTAATGAGCTGAAAAACAAGGCGCACACACTAGCCGCAACCTAATATGAATGATGTACGATCTACTTTAGATCATGAAATGATGTTATGAATGTCCATGCACATGTTCCTATACCACTCTTAACTTGAAAATACTTGTTGTTATCAAAAATATACATTTCCAAGACTTAGGAAAATATGGCTATTAGAAAAATAAAGCTAGTTGCAATATATATACTTATATATATATCGTATGTATCAATGTTCGTGTTGAAATCCTCGGGTTGAAATCCTTGAAATAACGCCTTGTAGTGATAAAAATATACTTGTAATAACTAATATTTCATTAGTTATAAAATTGGGTACTTGGTATTATTTTAGAAATCTAGAGTTACTACGTAGTTTTGGCGTTAATATTTATAAAAGCTGTCAAAATGAAATGAGTTTTGCCGATATTCAAACGTGAATATCTTTGTCGTTATAAGTCCATTTTACTTGTTCTTTATATCCACGGTTACGTCTTAGTATGTAGTAATATATTTTGGAAAGCTAGACTCCTCCGGGTTACGTCTAAAGTCTCTTTTTGTCCGACGAAAAACGTCCAACAGCATGTATTTTTCCGGAAAATAGTTTTCGTCAATAAACTTGCAAAAATCATAACTTCTTCGTTATAAACTCTTTTTAGTCCGTTCTTTCGCCTACGGATTCGTTTTTGAAAGTATTTTCTAAAAATTTTGCCAAAGTTTACTTTGTATTTACTGATTTTCCAGAAATTAACAAAATGGGACAGCATGTTTATAAACTTGTTAGAAATCTATTTCCAAGGTTCAAAACTAGTTCCAACCTCTACCAAAACTCTTGCAAACTTCACAAAACTAATCTAATCCTACCATACACCTTCTTAGGGTGCCATGGGTTCCTAATGACTAGTAATCATGTTAATTTTACAAAGAAACACCTAAATCAACATCTAGGGTTTGTATGTTCAAAAAAGTCTACAAAAATAAAGTGGTATAGCTAACTTGTACATGAAATTAAGCATGAATACTATAAGATACATATGTTAATTAGATGAAAACATGAAAATAAATTTGATAACTCACTTTGAAATAATAGGTGATTAGATGATGAGAAATCTTGGATTACTTGTGTTTTTGATGCAATATTCTTGATTAGAACCACAAAATGAATAACTTTGGTGCTTTAAACTTTTGCAAACCTTCACTTGGTCTTGGTATGGTGGTGAGGTCGTGGGTTTGAGCAAGAAAAAGATGAAGAAGTTGATTTTGATCTAAAAATGTTAAGTGTTAATGTATCTAGTGTTTGTAGATATTTTAGGAAAGTTATATTGTATTATAAGAATACATAAATGCACTAGGTTAGAAAAGTGTAAGTATTTTTCCTTGGTGAGGACTTATGAGGCCGGTTTTATATGAGAAAGAAAGAAGTAAAATCGGTTTTGATAACTTAGCAAAATTTAGTGTAGTATTAGTTGAAATCGGGTACCGGGTTTGCTAGAAAATAAATATTATCGAAGTTGACCGGGACTTAATAAAGTCATAATAATGATAAAAATATGTTGAAAATATGTTGGGTACAATTACTGAGTGATCGGGTGATTATTGTTTAGTTTTCACGAAAACCGTCGTAATATTCATAAGCTTACGTTATAAATAAAATAAATTTCCAAAATACTGGGTAAATGAATGTAATAACTTTTATGATGTTAAAATGGATATAAAAAGATGTCGGGACCATTGTGGGAATATTTAGATATATTCGTCGTGTATAAACCGGGTGTTAACGTTTATTATAAATACTTATACGTAAAAACGTTAAATGTATCAAATATATAAATTTGAAAATCCTGAGAGTGGTATAACATGAAAATGCTGTTATGATGATATGCAGACTATCTCCAGTCCGTATGCAGTGTCCTTAGCACTAATGAAATGAATTCGCACCTAAACCAATCCGGTTACGCGAATTTGAATACCCGTAAACTAAATTTACGATGAAATGTGTAATGCAAATGAATAGTGAAAACTTTTCCGGCAATGAATAGTGTTTAGTGAATAGTAAATTTTCTGAATGCTTCTCGGAATGTCAAACTGACACAAAAAATGATGAATAGTAAACTGATGAATAGTGTTTTGATGAATAGTGTTTGATGAATAGTGTTTTTCCAAAGTTCGGGAAATGACCTGAAATGACCTGAAATAGTGAGTTGTGACAATATATAGGAAGAGCAATTTAATCAAGTTGGAGAATGAGTATGAGACTATTACTAGTGTTGCTCAATTCAGGCTAAACACGACCATTTTTACGGGTTACACACACCCAACTTCTCACATAGAAGCAATTCAACCGTTAGGTTAAATTGAGTTTCTAGTCAATAGATTCTCCAGTAGTCATTCTCTTTTTAGAAGAAATTGAGTTCCTAAATTTACCTATCGAAGATTACCAAACATGAAGTTTGCTTGATTCACTAATACTTGGCTTAATGTGACTCAAACGTCATGTTTTTATGAAGGTAAATCTAGATGATATATTTTATTCACGATCCCAATAGAGATGTGTTAAATGTTTAGATAAGAGTAAACGCAAAGTTTTAATCTTTTGTTCATGATTAATAGGTTATTTGGTTTTGATGGCATATTACTTGATTTAATAAATGGGCTTGATTTAAGAATGCTCCTTAGCATATCTTGAAAAATGAATCTCATTAAGATTATTTATCTTAAATGAGATTGTGATTCACAAATGATATCAAAACTAGACATTTATATTTATTTTCTATGATTTTTGCCAATGTTATATATCATACTTTAACAAGTAAAAAAAAATTATTTGTTTATGGATTGTGACAAGTTATTTTTCACTTCTAATAACTTATATTATTTCAAAAAGGAAAGTGTAGTGCATTATCTTGTAACACAACCATTCATGCTACAAAGAGAATGAAATACATAGAATATATAGTGTGTATTATTCTTAAATATGTATTTTATCTTGAAGTGACGATTTTAAGTAGTGTGAGCAAAGTTTACATATGTTGCTAGTTTGCTCATGTTTGGTTTTTCGGATATGACACATTTATCCATTGCATTGCAATGTAAATTGTTTGAATATTTCGGACGAAACATCCAAGTCGTCAATCCTACTTCATTGTATATTTTATAAATGTGTTTAAAATGTTATTCTAATATTTGGAACACAATTATTGGACAAGTAGATTCAATATGACATTATCAACACAAGTGTGAGTTATGATCCAATGCACACTCTTTTCATCTACAAAGGATGTAACTATTTTCATATCAATCTAGTGTGATTGAGTATGTAGATTCAAGACTATATCTTTTGTTGTAATTTGATATAATATTGAAGCAAAACAAATAGCAATCCAATTTCTTGTCCACACTCAAAAATACGTCAATTAGATTTGATGAATATATCAACCATAATTTGAATAATGAATTGATATAATATCAAGATCTTTCTTGACCCTCACGGACACTCATTTGAAATAAATAAATATTTTGATAGTGTGTTCCATTAATCCTAAGATTATTTATTAGTGAGTGATTAAAAGTTGACTTATTATTTCATGATTGTTATATGCTTTGTTTTTGTGAAAGACTCTTCATTTTTACTTATTATGAACACACTTAGATTTTGAAAATACTTTTTCTTTTATATAACTATTAATGTTTTACAATGATTCAATTTCTCTTATTAAACATCTTAAGGTAAAACAAGCTAATTTGTTGAAAATATTTAAGTGTGTTGTTAAGAATAGATTAAATTGTTTGAAATATTTAGGTGATTAGATTTAACTTATTTATAAGATGTTTGAGTAACATTAAGCCATTTATACCTATATGCAATGCAAGCATAATATTGCAATCCTAACGCAAGAAATCTAGCATAAGATCTAGTTAAGTATAAGCCAGAAAACTAGCTATAAACTAATAGAGTACAAAGCACATATGCTAAGATATTCAAATAGCTAAATTACAAATAGCAATGATTAACAAAGTAAAATCACAAATGAGTTCACATAGCACATAAAACACTTGTCGCCGTTTTGTGTATTATATATACCAATGTTTACTTAGCTCGATTTTATTTGAAAATAACATAGTTTCCTATCCATTTTAAAATTTAATTAAGATCAATATTTTGAAAACATAAATACTTAATTTTTCAAAGATATATCGACAAGGAATGCCCGACTCGAAGGAAAAGGTAAAATACAAGTTTTACGTTAAAACAAGACTTAAATTTTTGACCTTCGTGTAGTATTTTAACTTTCTGACTTATTTAAGTTTGTAATGGTTACTTGTAAGTATTTTTAAATGAAAGTAGACCCAATTACCTTTAAAACGCCGGGTGGCACGACTTCTACGGAGTTACGGTTAATTTTATATGATTTTTCAAAGTTTCTGAAAAATTGTCGAACAGACAGGCGGACCCCTTAAATAATTAAGGGGACCGCCCAGTATTTAAGAGGGCCGCCCATCTGGTACTCAAAATTTCATTTTTTTGTAAAACATTGTTTTCTGACTTTTCGGAAAGGTGTGTAACTTTCTGATTTTGATACCGAACATATAACACTTATTTTAAGCATAATATTATTTCGAGCTAGTATAATTAGTGTATATATCACAAAACTAATACAAGTTAATCAACAAAACACTTTTCATATTTCATCCTCCTTAATGGGTAATTTGATACATGGATCGTACTCAATTTTTAAAACCATTTGTTTTGAAAATTTGAGGGACGTGGCTCTGGTACCAATTGTGGAAAACTAGAATGGGGGTTGAATAGTTTTCCCTTCTTTTTGATTTTATAAAAACTTTGTTTCAAAATGTTGATTCAAATTTATTCAATTGTTTGTTTGGAAAACTTCAATTAGAGTTTAGTATGAAAACAACATATAATCAATATGATCAATTATATATGTAAGCTTTTGGAAAAACTTAGTTTTATGAATGGAGCTTTGGTCGATCTTTATGTGAATACGTTTTCCTTTTAAAATCTTAAAACGTTTTGTATCAAATTATCTATCAAGTTAAACTTAATATGAGAAGTGTGAATAATAATCTATTTGACCATATCATGCAATTATACGCACAATCACAATATTAACTACTATGTTTAACACAATCAATCATCACAACTATATAAGCAACAACTAAGACATGTAGGCAAGCATAGAAGTAAAGCGAGAAATGCAAGAACAAATGATAAGAGATAAGAGAAAGGAAATGCAAACCGGACACGATGATTTATAGTGGTTCGGCTACAAGGACACCTTCCTTATTCCTACTCCACTCCCCGAGTCACCTACTCGAGATTTTTCTTCACTACTCAACAAGCTCCCTTTTGGCGGAGAAAGCCGTACACAACTTTTGCTTACACCATTTAACGACACTAAGCTAAATGTCGAGTTCTAATAGTAGCTAGAACCAATCTCACAACACAACTTCGATCATTACACAACTTCACGACTTCACGACTTCATCACAACTTCTTCTAAACTTCTTCACGGCTTCACAACTTCTTCACGACTTCATAACTTCATCACAACTTCTTCTAAACTTCTTCACGGCTTCACAACTTCTTCACGTCTTCACGACTTCACAGCTTCATCACAACTGCTTCTAAACTCCACTACTTAATCACACACCTACATCTTCACAATTACATGTTTTCTCCACACTACTACTTCCTTCCACTACTTCTTACTCACTCATTGAATCACTACTAAGTAAGATCATCTTGATCTACTTATTACATATACATAACTCACAACTTCACATGAGCACTAACTAGATCCTAATACATCTTTGGCTTTATGATAGGGAGAATTCTTCTCTTGCACTTTGAGTGATGAGAAATTGGATCACTTGAAACAAAGATTAATAATCTTATGATCAAAGGGTTTTAGAAGGATGTTTAGAGAGAATTGGATTTGAAAATTTTTGTGCAAGAGGTGAGAAAAATTCCAGGTTTGAGGTGGTATTTATAGGGAAAAATTTCTGACCAAATCTGACAAGGGAGCGTGGCCGGTCCCCTTAATTGTGTGCCGGTCCCCTTAAAATTAAGGGGACCGCCCCTTATAATTAAGGGGGCCGCCCTACTGAAACGGCCAGATTTTCTGTCTTTTAGTGGGAAAAGTTTATTTGGTGAAAAACTAACTAATTTTGGTTAAAATTTTGAATTCATATATTTGTTATGAATTAAACATTTTCCTTTAATTACCAAAATTGTTTTTCAAAAAATATATAACATGTTTATATTATTTTATAAACTTTGTAATGTTTAAATAAAATCCCTTTGATCATAAAATGTATTAGACATTTGTTTGTACATACCTTAAGTGATTGTTGAGGCAAACTCGAGACGTTGAGATGTCGAGGCTTGTTGACGTAAGAATGCAAAGATGAATTGTGATCACAAGTAACTTAAGCACTTTACGTTATATGTTGTAGTTTACATCTTTGTCATTATCAAAACATGAAGAGGATGTTTAGATTAAATATCGTAATATTCATGCCAACAAAATGCTTAAAGTTAGAAACAAAAAGATAGGCTCGGAGGGGTGTACTAGGGGTTTCGTGTACTAAAAATGAGTACAACGCTAAGGTGTGGGAAAAATTAATTGACTTTACTAGCCAAGTAATATGACTTGAATGGTCAAGTAATTATGATACGGGTTTAACACAAGGGTGATCCTAATGCCTCTTATCATTTAGTAAATCCTTCTACACGAATGTAGTCTCACTTGCGGTCTCGGGATGCATCACTAACGCAAGTTCTAGAATCTAAATGCTACCGGTACACTCATAAGCACTAATAATGAATGCTTTTCCTATCAAATCTAAAGGCGAACCTCACATATTTGGGTGGAAAATTTTTCTGAATGGTACGGTTTTGTGCTAGTCATACAACTCCTATCCATGAGACGCTTGTTAAGGCTAAAGTTTCACTCCTAAATGTTGTAAAAAATTTTAAATTTGACGCTAAAATTACACTAACAAGTATTTCTCTTAGTTTTATTACACATCTACCATCAAACAAACAAACTCAAGTGCAATAGTATCCTATAAGGTATCATAATTTACCCTCCCCTTACACTTAGGATGAACATTGTCCCCAATGTTCAATTAAAGGATGTAAAAGTAAAATAGGTAAAAGAATGAAAACAAATACTCCCCTGATTCGTTCGGTGTGGATAGTGTGGTAACAAGGTTAGATCTTCCTCCAAGAAAATGAACGTTCAAAGCTTCCCTTCCAAAAATATAAATCATCTTCTTGTCATATATAACCTGTTAAACCTGAGAAAACAAAAAGGCAACCTCGCCTAAAATCGGCGGCAATATATATATACTAACAAATCCTAGAAAACAATTTAAGATGTAATGCTTGTGGAATGAATGTTTGCAGATTTCCTGGAGTTTATAAAACTAAAGAATTAACAAAAACTTTAAGACTCCGTTAGAAAAACTAAACTCGCAAAATTTCCAGAATTTTACACATGACACCGTCAGGTGTTAATTCCTGACGCCGTCAAAAGTGACCTGCAGAAATCTTTACGTTAAGTTTCCGGAAAATTTCTGGAAAAACTTATGTCCTACTTCCTGGAAAATCCTGCAAAACATCATTATGACTCGCTACAAGCATTTGACTCTAACAAATACTAATATACATGTTCATTTAATATTGCGGCGAATCATGCTCAAGTTCGTTCTTATAAACAAATTTGGGGTTTCCCCTTACACTTAGCTTTTGCAAAATACCTTTATATGAAGTTAAGACGAAATTAAACGACAAAATAAAGCATTTTCACAATTTTAGTTTGAAACATGATCTACCAACAATAAAAATAAAGCATGCATACGAAAACAAATAAAATTCACACAAAACATAGGTTGCCTCCCAATAAGCGCTTGTTTTTGTTCGAGTCACGAGCCTGACTCTACCCTTATTTAACGGAAATAGGGGAGGTTTTCCCTACACTTAGAATTAAGTGCGGGTAGAAGTAGCGATACACACCCTTAGGGTGGAAATATGCTACGTGAGGTAAGAGTGGTGGATGAATTATATGCTCAAAGGGGTGTGCTCCTATCATCATAACCTTACCTAATTCAATCGGGTTAATGGGTGGATTAAGATTTTCTCCTAGAAAGGGATCATTTTCTATCAACTTCGAGAAACTACTAGTTGGGGATCCATCTCGACCTAATAAACCCGGTTTAAACCCATAATGTTTCTTATGATCAATCATAAATGGGTGATGTAAGCATGTAAGGTCATTTTCCACTACTATATTGGTTTCCTCTCTACAAGGCTTAGAGTCCACTACCTTTATCCTAAGACTACCCGGACTATATGGTTTTATGGGTGGATCGGGACCTATTTCAATTCCTAAATTTTCATCCAAGGATGGAAGATTAGGTAACGGTTTTGGTTGAGGCTCCGGTTCATCAAAACTAGGAACTTCCATAGAACTAAAAGAAAGGTTATCATTATAAGTATTCAAACCTATATCCTCTAGTTGTGTTTGGTTCAAAGATTCTACCTCTATTGGGGTTCATATAGTCTCTTCTACTTCTTCCGGGTAAGTCACGGGCGGTGTGTATTCCTCAAGTGATGGTAGGACTTGTGGAGCACTTTGTGAGCTTATGTTATTTACTTCATCATCCCTTGTGTCAAGATCACCTATATCCTCAACATGTGTTTTATTATAATCTAACCCTAACATTTTCCCAAGTATCTCAAGTGCTTCTCTAGGCATCTCAACTTCTATATCCGAATCATAAAGATCATCCTCAATACTCTGACTGCTATATTCAAATTGCCCAAAAGATTCATCATGTGTTTCTTAAGATTCATCATCATCGATCATAAAACCCAGGTCTTTCTGATTAATGTGATCATGTTCGGCTACATCCTCCATCACATCAAGGTCACCTATGGGTTCATCCTGTATTATGGTAGTGTCTAACCATGACATGCAGCTAGGTGGCTCATACAAAACTATCCTAGGTGAAGGCTCATATGGTGCATAGGTTTCACTAAGTGAGGCATTTTGAGGGGTTGATGGAGCTCTTAAGGTGAATTCTTTAAAAGCATTATGCACTTTGCCTCTTTTCTCAAGGTACTCAATAAAATCAATATAAGATCCTGTCCTCCTCATTTCATTCCTCCATCTTGGTATATCGAAACTGGTGTAATTATATTTTTTCTGGTAAAACTCTAGTGTCGGACTTGGTGGATTCATATTCTCCATAATGGCCAACGGAATAGTCAATGAACATAATTTACTAACAAATGCACGAAGAAAAATATAGACTAAAGAAACCTAAAAATAAAAATAAAAATATTACTAGAAAGGAATCTAGCAAGTAAACCTAATAAAAAGAAATCATAACCTAGACAATAACTATTCCCCGGCAACGGCGCCAAAAACTTGATGTGCGTGAATTGCATCCTCGCAACAGGTTTTACCTCTCAAGGGATCTTGAGAAGCTTACAACCCTCACCAGGCAGTGTACCTGATCGTTGTAGTATAGTATAGTGACAAGTACCGGGGGATTGATCGTTCAACTCAGGAATAGTGTCGCTAGGATTAGAAAGCTTACTAAACTAGGTCTAGAGGTGAAGGATGATTCTTTTTGTATTTTTATAGAAAGCAATTATAAATCTCGGGTTTTGAAGGAGTGGGCGGAATTAGTTGCTAGCCAACTAACCCAATTTACTAAAGATGCAATTAAAATAAAATTAAATAAATGAAAATACAACTAATTATACTAATGTGGTGTAAACAATGATGAGGAAAGTTGTGTTTACTTAGGTTTCATTACTCCCTAGATATCTTTTACAGGTTGATAGCTTGTTACAATTGCATGGATGACGGGTCATATTCCTTAATACTAGTCGTAGGGCCGTGTACAATAGTCCCTAACTCTATAGGATCCTACTTCACTCCTATGTCGAGCCGTTAGAAGCTCCTAACATGGGGTCATTAGAATTCTCCTACGCATTAAATACAACCAAAAATCGTAGTACACCTCTGATCATGTTTCTTAAGACGTTCAAGCAAGTTACCAATGGAAGTCTGCCAGTTTTCTTAAGCCTAACATCGAATACAATCATCCGTAACAATTATAAACAAACAATCAACCCATAATCAACATCTAGGTTTCACTACATCTAAGCAAACACAAAAGAAATCTAGCCTAACATGTTAAATAGAAGACAAGCGTAAGATATAATCAAACAACACATAGACATATTGAATGATTTGAAGGAATACTTATCTTTAATTGAACATGAAAGATTTAAGGGGTTGAAACCCTTGAAAAGCTGATAAAATTCGGACTAGGGTTTATTCCCTCAAAGTTGCACACTAATGAATGAAATTTGGAAAACTATATATATATTACACATCGTGACGGCGTCATGTGTTAGGTTGTGACGCCGTCAACTCACCGCCATAATGAAATCATATTGCCTAGATCTATTTGTGACGCCGTCATGTAGGATTTTCTTCTGGGCCGTCACTAATACTTGGACCATGACAGCCCTGGGTGACGCCGTCATCTACTATGCATAAAAACTCTCTGGATCGTCACGTGTATTTTCCACATCCACCTCTTTTGTAACTCTTGATGTCGTCATGTGGAGAGCCTTGACGCTGTCAGGTACTGTTCCAGCAAGGAAAATTGAGGCTTTGCCGTTTTCTTCAATTTTATGCTCCAAAAACGTCCAAAATGCTTCCTTTTCCAGATTTCTCTCCAAAAGTACCTAAAATGACAAATGAAATTATTTAGGGCAATATTCGATCAAATAATCTCGAATTCGGGCTTAAATGACCCCTTAAAAGCGGTACACTTTTCGCCTCATCATCCAAGCCTCTTTACAATATTCAACTTTATACTAACAATAAAGAAAAGGTAAAATGATCAAATACCTTGTAAGCAAACCGCCTCGTGATGAATCCTAAAATTGAAACTCGCTCACTTTGTAAACAACAAACTCATCACATCCACTTGGATTAACTGCATAAAGCGAAATTGATGTAGTTACTTCATTCAAACATAAATAGTTTTTTATTTTGAGCAGCTGTAGAAGGGAGGAGAAGCTATAATACAAAAAACAATAAGAGAACCGTTTTTCCTGGTCTAGTGGTTATCTGTGACGCAAGATATTTCATTTAATTAACGCAAAGCATCATCATGAAATGACAGGGAATATTAAGACATTTTGATAGGGTTCTATCTCAAGCCACGATCAAGCAATTGTATCATATAGTAGGTCATTAGTTCTTGATTTTCAAAATCTTGTTAGTAGCATAGAAACGACAATCAAGGCCTCACAATAGAATTTCAACATTCAATAAAAATATTTCTATCAGTTTTATATACAATTCTTTGAAAAGTAAATATACTACACAAACACAAAAGTTAGATAAATTGATCAAGACCTAATCCAAATAGAAAGAAAACAAAAAGGAAAAATAATAGATAGATAAAGTACCTTAATATCGTAGGCCATAATGATAGATAACAGTATACAACCACTCTAATAGCAACTGCATTAACATGAGAATCAAGTGTGTTAAATAACTTCAAAGTTGTACTTATCTATAAACCACAAAATGAGATAAGAAATTTAATACATCCAGAAACCATGAACACAGATTAGGACAAAAACATATAAGAACTAAAATCCCAAAAATAACTGAATAAAAAAGCTAAATAATGATATGATGAAACCGTACACATATTGAAACCTTTGCAGACTTCGTTATTCTATATTGACATGACAGACCTGCGCCAGTAATTCAGTAATAACTCCTACCTGAAAACACTCGAACTACCACAACCATCATTCATTTTTCTCAAGTCATCGGAGACCAACGATTAACTGCCTCCAAAACCACCAAAATCAACTAAAACAACCATACCGCCTCCAAAACCACTAAAACACAAAACCGCTCACATCAACATATCCAAAAAAAATGCCATCAAAACCACCAACCAGTCAGATCCATATATTAAACTAAACTGGTGGTGGTGGTGACAGTTTTGAGAGGATGGTGGTGGCGGCTAAGGATTGTGGTGGTGGCGGTTGATGGCTGTTAAAATGAAAGAAAAAAAAACTTTGGCAAACCTGAAATTAATGCACAAAACATGGTATAGCCAATTGATTGTTATCAATCATATGCTTTGATTTTTAAGAGATGTGTGTGTGTATGTGTGTGTGTGTGTGTGTGTGTGTGTGTGTGTATGTCTGTGTGTGTGTGTATGTTTTGTGTGAAATAAAAGAAAAATGAGAATGAAGTGTGAGAGAGGGAAATATGATAGAGAGGTGGGAGCAGTTACATGATAATCTTTTAGCATAAATTTGGCGGTTATTTTGGGTTTGACGGTTTTTTTCAGTTTCTACACATCTAATGGCTGAGATTAAGTGAGATGAAATCTATGGTTGATATTCAAAGTTGAATTAAGACGACTGAGATTAAAAGTTGCAAGATCCAATGGCCTAGAAGGCTGCCAGGTGGCCCTATAAAAATAGGACTCACCGGAAACAATAGTAAGGTTAATTACTCAAATGATAATCATCAGCACCCTAACAACATCCGATTAATACGGATTAAAACAAAATTTAAAAACCCTTCTTTAACATTTACGATCATGGCCGATTGAGAAAAAAAAAACTCCAGAACCCTCCATTTACATCACCATCATTTTTAAGTTTTTTTATTAAAAAAAATTACAAAAAAAACCTTATATTTTAACTGTTGATGCATAATTTGGAGCGGACCGATTCAACGACTCTCTTTGGGCCGTTAGTCGTCTTCTCAAGCCCTAAATAGACTTGTCAACAAAGACAACCCGTTAGGAGTGGACCCGAGGCCGTAGCCCCGGGATCCACCTCCGACGGTCAAGTTAGTATTGATGCGCGGAGCATATGAGAATTAGGTTTAGGATAACCTGTTTGGTCGTGTTGTGAATGGAACCCCAGTCCTATATTTATAAGGCATGGATTAGGGTTTAGGCATAGAGTGGGCCGTTGTCTGCCGGGCCTGGCCCATGTAGGGTCCAGTCCGGACCATACGTCCACATTAACCATACCTTGCTCCGCACGTTACATTTATTTTGTACGGAGAACACAAAAACACTTTATAAAAACACAGCAAAAATGGCTATGTCTAATGTTTTACTTTGATAAAAAAAATGCGATATATTGATTAACTGTATTTAAGTGACTAACAATCAACTATATCTAATTATTTTTTGTAGTGTGTCAAGAAGCATTAAAGAAAGAGATCGAGAAGTCACAAAAATTGTATCAAGAACAAAACATGCAAAATGCCAATAAACAACAACGACAAAGACAATAACAACAACAAAAACAAGAACAACGCCACGACCATTGGTAGGATGAATACTTAGCATTCATATTAATAGTACGTTACAAATTAAACATGCAATATTTTACTTCATGTAATACTGATAAACGGGCTAATACTATTGATTCGTTAGCAAGTAAGTTTATTGAAAATAATGTGACAGGGCATTCAATTTTTAATCAATAATTATTACTACTCTTTGTTGGTGCATTTTAATATTTTTGCTCTTAATGTAGTTTTTTGTCTTGTGGTGTGTTAATGTCACTTTCTTAATTAAACGTCTTGGAATATTGCGTGACTTTGATATTTGATATGAGTGTGTAAATTATATCGATGTTACATATTGAAAATAGTAGTATATAATAAAAATATAATAAAAATATCTTCACACTATCATCTAAACAATGAGAATCTTCTTAATCGAAGAAGTATATAAAGGAGAAGAAAATTGTGTTTAGGCTAATTGTGTTTAGTTAAATGTCGGGTCTATTGATTGATTGGAGCGGGTTTATGATTCGGACTTGGGTCATTAGATCTGATTTTTATTATACGAATTATAATTTATCCTCTTGAATATACTAATTACTTTAATGTTTTATGTTTTTATAGTTTTGTTAAAGAGGAAATTTGTTTTATAGTTCACTTTTACTAATGTAATTTATTTAAACAACGAAGTCCGTCTTTCACAAAAAATGAGAGTTTCAAACATGAACCAAAAATTAGTCTCGAACATTACAAAAAAAACAATTAGATCCAACATGTGTTGATACGGGGGATTGCGCCCTCGCAACAGGTTTTACCTCTCAATGGATCTTGAGAAGCTTGCAATCCCCACCAGGCAATGTACCTCATCATTGTAGTATAGTATAGTGACAAGTACCGGGGGATTGATCGTTCAACTTAGGAATAGCGTCGCTAGGAATAGAAAGTCTACTAAACTAGGTCTAGAGGTGAGGGATGATTCTTTTTGTATTTTTTATATTTTATGAAAGCTAGTAAAAATCTCGAGTTTTGAAGGAGTAGGCGGAATTAGTTGCTAGCCAACTAACCCAATTAACTAAGATGCAATTAAAATAAAATAAAAGATATGAAAATTAACTAATGTGGTGGAAACAGTAATGAGAAAATATGTGTTTACTTAGATTTCATTACTCCCTAGATATCTTTTACCGGTTGATTAGCTTGTTACAATTGCATGGATGACGGGTTATATTCCTTAATACTAGTCGTAGGGCCGTGTACAATATTCCTAACCCTATAAGATCCTACTTCACTCCTATGTCGGGCCAACTAAAAGCTCCTAACATGGGATCATTAGAATTCACTTATGCATTAAATACAACCAAAAATCGTAGTATACCTCCGATCATGTTTCTTAAGACGTTCAAGCAAGTTACCAATGGAAGTCTGCCAGTTTTCTTAAGCCTAACATCGAATACAATCATCCGTAACAATTATAAACAAACAATCAACCAATAATCAACATCTAGGTTTCACTACATCTAAGCAAACACAATGAAAACCTAGCTTAACATGTTAAAAGAAAGACAAGCATAAGATAGAATCAAACAATACATATTCATATTGAATGATTATTGGAAGACTAATATTTATTCAAACATGGAAGAAAGAAGGGTTTGAAACCCCTTCAATATACAGAAAATTCGACCTAAGGTTTGCGCTCCCAATATTCCACAACTTGTTCCACCCTTTACAATGAAAAATTAGAAAAATATATATAGACAAAGCATCCTAACGGCGTCATGTATTAACTTCTGACGCCGTCAACTCGCCACCAAGTTAAAATTCGTATTGCCTAGATCCAATCTTGACGCCTTCATATGTAAATCTAGTCTGGGCCTTCACTTGCATTTTGACCCTGACGGCCATGGTGACGCCGTCAGGCTATTAACACTGAAAATACTCTGGGCCGTCACGTTATAATTTCCACATCCACCTCTTTTGTCACTCTTGACGCCGTCATGTTTCAAGGCTTGACGTCGTCAGGTACTGTTCCCAGCAAAGAATTTGAGACTTTGTCGTTTTCTTCACTTTTGTGCTCCAAAAACGTCCAAAACGCTTCTTTTTCCAGGTTTCTCCTCAAAAGTACCTAAAATAAAAAAAGGAACGATTTAGGGCAATAGTTGATCAAATAATCACGAATTCGAGCTTAAATGACCCCTTAAAAGCGGTACACTTTTCGCCTCATCAAATACCCTTACACTTGAGATTTGCTTGTCCTCAAACAAATGCGCTTTTATTCTAATCACAATACAAGTTAGGGATCATTTAACACTAATATAAAAGTAATTACAACAAATAATCATTCCACTAAAAACCAAAAACAAGCACGGAGGTCATACACTAACACCTCACAAAAAGTGTTTAGATACTCACATCTCTTGGGTGTAATAAAGTATATATCACAATATGGAAATGGAAAACATCTCTCACTACCTGTCATAGCAAATAGATTACCATAGGCTTGGGAAAGGAAGCACCTAGGATAAACTATCAAAGAGGTCTTTTACCCTACCATCAAAAATAATACATCATAAGGGATTTACATTCCCCTTACACTTGAATTTTTACATACTTTACAATAAACTACTCTAATGACTCGAATCAAGATAATCAAAACACTTGGAGTACTTTTTAAGATTAATACACATATGGGGGGGGGGGGGGTAATATTTTGATGTTCTTCCCCATTACTCCATAACACTAGTACTTTACCATGAGTCCCAATCGTCCCAAAACAATATATACAAGATATGACTCGACTTAAAAACCATGTAATCAATTAGATAATTAACTAAGGGTTTAAATAAATAACAATAATGCACTAAAGATGAGTGCATACATGGAAGGCTAAGGCGATTTGGTTGCACATTTGGGTGGGTTGTAACAAATTCTTATTTTAAGTAAGATGCTTAAAGTTATAAATGAAAAGATAGGCTCGGAGGGTTGTACTAGGGGTATCGTGTACTAAAAATGAGTACAACGCAAAGGTGTGGGAAAAATTAATTGACTTTACTAGTCAAGGTAATTGACTTAAATGGTCAAGTAATTATGATACGGGTTTGATCCATCTAATGATGTGAGACAAAGTTTGTCTCTAGATGTTTGATCATCATAAAGTTGAAGATTCTTCTAATGATGTGAGACAAAGTTTGTCTCTAGATGTTTGATCCATATTCATGACATATGCGTTGTTCTTAAGAACACCCTTAGCTATGGTTATGCCATCTTTAAGTATTTTACTTCCATTTTTACTGAAAAGGACATTATACTTTTTCCGGCAAAGTTGACTAATACTAAGTAAATTAAAACCTAAGTTTTCAACATGAGCTACATCATCTATAGAGAGAGATTCATGAGAAATTGTACCTTTTTCGATGATTTAGCATTTAGCCTTGCTACCAAACGTGACATTACCTCCGTCACATTTTTGATATGTAGAAAAGAGACTTTTGTTACCCGTCATGTGCCTTGAGCAACCACTATCTTTGATCCATTCATCTGGTTCCAAACTAACTTTGAAGCATAACTCATTTGAATCTTGAGCCATGAGAGCAATCTCTTCATTCTTTGGCTCTTCGTCATCATCTTCACTATCGCTCCAAGCACCACTTACAAAAGATCGTTGAGTCTTACTTTTTGGTGGTTTTGGACATTCTCATATGAGATGACTTGTGTCTTCGCACCTAAAGCATTTTCTTTCTCCCTTTTCTTTCTTATCATCACGATCTTTTCGGGAAGCTTTCTTATCATCTCTAGGTTGCCTTACAAACTTTCCTCGTCTTCGAAAGAACTTCTTAAAGTCTCTAACGGCCATTGCATATTCTTCACCATCATTATCCGAGCTAGATTCTTCATCATTGCTTGATTGAACTCTAGCTTCAATGCAATCGACTTGACTTTTTCTTTCTTGACTTTGACCATTTCCGAATCCTTTTCCAGTACCATTTCATGAACTTTGAGGTTTCCAATTAGCTCATCGAGTAACATGCTTGAAAGATCCTTGGATTCTTCAATTGCCGCCACTTCGAATGGAGTGCTCTAAGAAATTTCCTGACAAAATTCTTGGTACAAAAGGATTCATTAAGTGCTTTAAGTGAAGTAATAATAGTGTTAAACCTAGCAAAAGCACAATCAATAATCTCATCTTCGGGAATATTAAATTGTTCATATTGTTGAACAAGAAGATCAATTTTGTTATCTTTAACTTGTGAGTTTCCTGGATGAGTGACTATTAACGTTTGCCAAATTTCTTTAGCGGTTTTACACATAAAGACTCTTTCATATTCTTTCTTTGATAAAGCATTGTAAAGCATCATTTTTGCCTCATTATTTTTGGCAATTAGTTTCTTTTGATCTTCAATGTGTTTGGTAAAAGCGCTATCCTCATCCTTACCATTTGTACCATCTTTAAAATTAGGTATGTTATCACCTTCAATAATTATATACCATAGGTCTATATCTTTTGATTTCACGTAAGTTTCAAAACGGTTTCTCCAATATATGAAACCATTTGGTTCAAATAGTGGTGGTCTTTGCATAGCGTAACAACCGTGTTTGGAAAACTAGAAGGGGGGGTTGAATAGTTTTACGTCCTTTTAAAATTTATAAACACAAGTTTGTTTTAAAAACTTCGATTCTAGTTTATGTGAATTCAATACTTGCACTATATGAACAATTGTATGATAACTAACTAACAAAACTAATATAGTAAAGGTAAATAAATAAGTAATGAGAAGAGTTAGAAAGATCAAACCACAACACAAGGATTTATAGTGGTTCGGCTACAAGGACACCTTCCTTGTTCCTACTCCACTCCCCGAGTCACCTACTCGAGAGTTTTCTTCACTATGTCAACAAACTCCCTTATGGCGGAGAAAACCGTACACACCAATATACACACCAATTTACACACCAATCTTCACACCAATCTACACACCAATCTACACACCAATCTTCACACCAATCTACACACCAATCTACACACCAATCTTCACACCAATTTGCTACACACCAATCTTCACAACTATCCTACCTCACTACTAATCAACTTCTACTATCTACACAACTTCTATATCTTCTAAACAATTAATCACAAGCACAACACAATATTCACAAATGAATATATATACACTATACACAACTACTCTTCAACACTTCTTGAACTTGGTTGTAGAGAGTTCTTCTTTTGCACTTAGAATGAGAATGGATGATGAGGGATTGAATCACTTGAAACAAGGATTAATATACAAATTATCAAAGGGTTTTGGATGAGTTTTAGATGGTTATAGATCTGAAAATTTCGTGCAAAAGGTGGGGAAAAATTCCAGAATTAAGGTGGTATTTATAGGAGAAGAAATCTGACAGTTTCTGACAGGGGAGCGTGGCCGGTCCCCTTAAAGCATGGCCGGCCCCCTTAAAATTAAGGGGACCGCCCCTTATAATTAAGGGGGCCGCCCAACTGTAACGGCCAGAAAACTTGTCTTTTAGTGGGGAAAGTTTATTTGGTGAAAAACTAACTGATTTTGGTTAAATATTTGAAATCATATATTTAGTATGATTAAAACATTTTTCCTTATTACCAAAAGTGTTTTTCAAAAATATATAATAAGATTATATAATTAAATAAACTTTGTATTAGTTAATTAAATATCCCTTTGATCATGAGATGTATTAAGCACTTGTTTATCCATACCTTAAGTGATTAAGTTGGATATAATGATATAAACTAGCTTAATACTTGTTTACGTAGTAATCAAATGATTGACGAGTTTACATTTTGTGATTGTCAAAATATAGAGATATCGAAAAATATAAATAACGTTTTCATACATTATTTATGTCAACAATCTCCCCCTTTTTGATGATTACAAAATTTAAACTCATTAGTCGAAAATTAGTCTATATACAAGTATTAGAGTGAGTTTATATCACCTCTCCCCCTTTTTGTTAGCATCAAAAAGGTTATCCCGTGTTAATGGAAGCTCCCCCTCGTTTTGAGGCCAAAAGGAATCGAGATATGGATATCTTGCAAAAATATTTAGTAGCAAGCAACATATATATGTATATAGCGTGCAAAAGTATAAACTAAGCATAACCATAACATTAATCAAGTGAAATTAATACATCAAGCATTACATCAACAAATGAAACAAGTAATGCTACAAACAAAAGCCTTAAAGGCTTACAATCATCACATAACAAATAAACCAAAGCTCAAACATAAGAGTCCTCTCTAGAGCTTGCCATCCAAAATGGTTTCAGGTACTTTTATTTGTAAGTCACCAAGCATGTTTAATTGGGAGGAATTGATGGTGAACATGGAGATGGTGATGGAGGAGGAGTGTTTGTTGATGGTGGTGGAGGGGTTGTGTTTATAGGTTGTGGATGCAACAAGTTCTCAATATGAGAAAACACGTATTGCATTTCATCTCTTAGTCCGAACACAATTGTTCGGTTGTGGATGCAACAAAGGCAAGTGTCACCATGAGCTTCAAGTAAGCTCCATGGGACGGGGTTATAGGTTGGTAGATTGATAGGGGATGATGAGAAATGTGCATCAAGAGGTGTTAATGGTGATAATGAGAGGGTTAATGCAAGGGTGGAGTGTTCATTGGTAGGTTGTGATGGTTGAACCATTGGTGGAGGAGATAAGTGGGTGTTTATGTAGTCATTAATGGATGAAGTGGATGGTATGGAGGAAGTAGAATTTCCATTTGTTGAGGGTGTTTTGGAGGGTGCATTTGGTGCACTAGGAGATGAACATTGAGGTTGTGGTGATGGGGTGGTGTTGTCTTCATTTGTAAGATCAATGAAGAGTTGTTTGGGTGGTATAATGACAAGTTTTTGTTTCTTGGCATTGTTTGAATGGGTGGTTCTTGGTGATGACATGATGATGGTTTATGAATGATGAGGATGATGAATTATGAATTAAACATGCATGGGGATTATATAGTGGGAAAACATGTTTAGAAGTGGAATTATTTTGAAATTGTAATGTTATATTCCAAAATCAGTTTGGTTTTTAAGAGTAATGATAGCTGGGACTAGCAAAAGGGATCACAGGATGCAAAAGAAAACAATGTAAAAAACTGTTTCAGATGGCCGGTCCCCTTAAATGGTGGCCGGTCCCCTTAATTTTAAGGGGGCCGTCCTTTATGATTTAAGGGGGCCGCCCATCTGACGACCCAGAAACCAAAAATTTTCAAAAATTTTCTGGAAAGATGTTATGTTCTGGTTTGAATGTGCAGCAAGCTCAATTTGGACATTTCACATTTGTTTTGGTTTATTAGAAAGCATACATGTCATATAGTTATATAAACATTAACTAATCATGCAAACATATATATAGATCAAGAGAAACATGCATAAAAATATCAAAGACAATCAAGTTATCATCCTAAACACATATTCAAATAACAAGTATTTCCGAATAAACTTCGGACAAATAGCACACAAGACATAAAAAATAAAACATTGTTTAACAAACATAATCCGACCATATCATTTCTTTTTCTTCCCGAAGATACCCTTCAAAGTCTTCCCAATAGATTTGAAGCCACCTCTAACTTCTTCGTGCAAGCTCTTTTGTCTTCTAAGCATCTCGGTAGTTCGTTCATGAAGCACTTCTTCAGTTTGATCACTTGGAGATGGAGTAGAATAGTTGGGATAGTCAAGATCCTCTAAATCGTCAACGAACTCAGAAAACGAAGGGGTACTAGCATCATGGATGTTTTCCTCCTCATCGTCATCATCTTGCCTTGAGGATGATCCATGAAAGCTATGACGACGAGGTTTACCCTTGTCACTTCGAGTTCGTCGAGCTTGTTTTAGAGTGAGAGTACGTAGAGTGGGGTAGATGGACTCATAAATACTATTGTCAAGATCGGGGTAGTACTCGATAACATGACGATAGATACGAGTAAGGAACATTCCATATGGAAGGTTGGCTTTGGGAGTTTTTCTAGCACACTCAATCCGTTTGATAAAGAAGTAGGCCAAATTGTACGGCTTTTCGACAGCTATACAATACAACATGTGAGCAAGGCTAGCCGGGAGATGGTCCCGGTGACCTCCAGTACCAAACGCATTCTCACGAATGAGTTCTTCCCAACGCTTCATGTGAGGGCTTAATTCTTTGAGGAGAAGTTGGTATGGAGAGATTTGAACGTTTTTGGATTTTATTTTTCGACTTGTGGTGGCACGATCTATACCAAGGAATTGACGAATTTCGTCGGGATGAGGAATTTCGTCGAGATACGGACCGAAGGTTGGTCGATAGCGATTAAGAGATTCGAGGTCCCACTCGTTTGAGAAAACGGCTTGACCTCTAAATGGAATTTGGAGGATATGACCAAATTGTTCGAGAGTTAGGGTGATAAATTCATTTTGAATCATGAAAGAGATGGTGATGAAACCAAGATCATTGGTTTGGACGGTGACTTGGCTATAGAAATCCATAATGAAGCGAGGAATAATAGGTTCATTTATTTCATAAAGACAATTGAAGTTGATGCTTGAAAACAAGCGATTTATGTACTCGGATTGAGCAAAAGCAAGATCTACTACACGTCCCTCATGAATATTTCTATCTTCAATTTGACGATAGATAAGTCCAATGGAAGGAGATGTGGTAGGGAGTTGAGAAACTTTGGGAATGTAGTTTTTAGTGTGAGAAAGATCTTCGGTAGTTGCTTTGGGCATTTTCACCTAAACACATCAACAATACAAAAAGACCAAAATAAATATAAAGAAAGATAAAAGTATATGTTTATTGTTAAGGCTTATGTTGGAACGTAAACATACTTCGTCACTAATCCTAAGAAGTAGATTACCATGTTCCTTAATGTTGTTTTTAACTCGTTCTAGATATATTTTACGAAGTTTAATGGGTGGTTATGGACAAGTCCAAACGCCCTTTAAACATCTATATATATCATGAAATTTGCTAGATTTACATTAGATTGTAAAACTAGCTATTTCTTGCGAGTTTCTTATGCATGTAATTTATTTTTGAAAAAGATGATTTGTATTTTTACTTAAAAATGTCATTTTTAGTAATAAACCAAACGCTTCCTTAACTAGTGACTTATAACTCAAGTGCGTCAATATACATATGAATTATATATCTTGACGAGTTCGATAAACAATTTTAAGGTTTATAATTATAACAAAGTTTTATAAAAATTATAATGACTATGTTTTGATATTATTTGGACATAATCCAAACACCCCTATATTGTGAACCAACATAGTTTTTCTTAGTCGAAAAAATGTAATTTCAAGTTTTACAAGTTACACAAGTATAATGTAATTAGTTTTAACACGTTTTCAAATCATTATTCAACAATAAGTTTACTAAAATTTTTGAAAAGGAGTGTATGAAATTTTTCAAAAATTTTCGACATGATAGTTTATAATAACTAGTTTCTAGTGTTAATCAATCATCCTAATCCTAGGTGAAGCATTTGGTAATGAAGTTTTAAGGCTTAATTCGAAATAAATTATGAAATTTGACGAATTTTATAAAACATGCATAATCATGAATATGATCAAATAAGATGAAATTAGATGAAATGTGTTATGAAAAGCTTACAATATGTAGTGGTGATTGTGTTAGATGAATTTGCCCTTTGCGAATTAACCCGAATTATGTGATTTGAAAGTGATTTGAGAGGTTTTTGGGTTTTGAATTTCGTCACAGCAGAGGCAGGGAAAGAGAGGGATGAAAAAGTGGAGTGTTTGGCAAAAGGAAGAAAGGGAAAAACGGGCTTGAGCTCTCAGAGGGCCGGTCCCCTTAAACATTAAGGGGGCCGCCCTTGTATTGGCTGCCAGTCCCCTTAAACATTAAGGGGGCCGCCCTTAAAAATTTGATATTTCAAGTTTTGGTTTCTGGAACAAACAAGAAAATATTTATATATATATATATATATACTAGATTTATATTTAATCAAAAATACGTTGAAGAGTATACGCACGAGAGGAATTACTTGACATTTTTACTTGACATTTTGTCAATAAAATTTTCTTGATCGTTTTGGATGAGATTCATCAAGTTGTCAAGCAAACGAGAAAGTTGTGTAAGGTTTATAAGTATATATATATATATATATATATATATATATATATATATATATATATATATATATATATATATATATATATATATATATATATATATATATATATATATTATATAGTATAGGCTTATAAGACGAGAACATAGGAGGGAGACGTATGCAACGGAAGCCGGGAGTTTGTTTCATCCATAGATTTTTCGACTCATCTCACTTCATCAGCATGAGTGTTGATTGAACATTAAAGTTCAATAAGGCAAATGGGGAAAAGAAATATTCGTAAACGAACAATCTCTAGTTCTAGAAAATCAACAAATGAATTTCCTAGGTTATAAGATCCTAAATATAGCTAAGTATATAAATATATATATATATATATATGTATATATGTATATTTAGATATAATATAGTTAAAAAAAAAATTAATAAGACAAGTAAAATCACATGAATATAACACACTAAACTAAACATGCATTTCTAGACAAGGAACTTAAAAGGAAATGTGTACCTTTTGTCTTTAATGCGTTAATCTTCAAGGTCTTCAAGAAGTAAATCGGACAAGAGGTGACAATGAAAAGTTCCATGTTTGGATGGCGAATATTATTTACGTTGGTGCCCATTGTTTCATTTGTCCAAAGTTATTTGGTCCGAACATGTTTTGTATTTGACTTGGATGCATATAAGGTGGAAACATTCCCCACGGATTGAAGTTCCACATTTGTTGATTATAGTTAAAGTTTCGTCTATTATGGTTTGTTCTTGGTTGAGGTGTTTTAGGTCTAGGATAAGTATTATTTGGTTTCCTAGGTGGTGGAGTTTTAGATCTTGCTTTAGGTTTAGATGATCCAACTTCGGTTTTTAAAGATGGTTTATAAAATGGTTTTATTTCTTCATTACTAGCGATAGGTATTATTTTATTTTTTATGAGTAAATGTTTAGGATTAAGTATTGAAGGTTTTGGTTCATTTTCAAATTTAACGTTTTTAGCTCCACTTGTTGAAGATTCAGTTGAGTTAAATCCTAGTCCGGTTTTATCTCCTGATATTCTTTGAATACTTATAATTTTACTAAGTGAGTTACTACTATTTTCAAATTTATCAAGTTTGCAAATTTCATCCTTAAGTATGTTGTTTTCACTTTTAAGCTCTTGACATGTTTTACATTCTTCAACAATTTCTTTTCCTTTTTCAAGTTGATGTATTTTAATTTTTAGTTCAAGCACTTCATTTTCTAGTTGGTTGTTTATGTATTTTAGTGATTTATTTTTAGCCATAACTAGTTGTCCTATTTTACATAATCTATTGTATTCACTATCTAAATCTTTTTCATCTAATGATAGATTTTCATCACTAAAGTATTCGGATTCGGAACGTACCTCACTTGATGATTTTGCCATGAGACACTTTTCATCCTTTGTTGTTTCATTCTCATCTTCATCACTATCACTCCAAGCACCTCCAACGAATGCTCTTTGATTTTGATCTCTTGTCATCATTGGACATTTTCCAATGAGGTGATTCGGATCACCACACTTGAAACACTTTCTCTCATTCTTGCTATACTTGTCATCATTATTCTTTTGAGGTGTTCTTCTTTCATCGTGTGGTTGTCTAACGAATCTCCCTCGCCTTTTGAAGAATTTCTTGAAATCTCTTACGGCCATGGCATATTCTTCGTCATCACTATCGGAAGATGAGCAATCTTCGTTGTTAAATTCCTTTCTAGCTTTCAAGGCGATTGACTTGCTTTATTCACGTTTTTCTTTAACCATTTCGGAGTCCTTCTTTATAATTGCTTCATAGACTTTCAAATTTCCAATTAATTCGTCAAGTTGTAGCGTTGACAAATTCTTTGATTCTTCAATGGCCGTCACTTTAGCTCGCCATTTTGGGTGAAGAGCTCTAAGAAACTTCCTAACAAAATTCTTACTAGAAAAATTCTCATCAAGTGCTTTTAAACTTGTGATGATAGTGTTAAATCTAGCAAAAGCATTATCAATTGATTCCTCTTCCGGAATCGTGAATTGCTCATATTGTTGAACAAGTAGATCTATTTTGTTATCTTTGACTTGATTATTACCTTGGTAAGTTATTAATAAAGAGTTCCAAATTTCTTTTGTGGTTTCACACATAAAGATCCTTTCGTACTCTTTACGTGGTAGCGCATTATAAATAACCATTTTTGCTTCATTATTTTTAGCAAGTTTTCTTTTTAAATCATCATTTTGTTTTTCAAAAGGTACGATTTCATCTTTCTTAGTTTCGGGGTTATTTTGAATAGGTAAAAAATCACCATTGGTAATAACATGCCAAAGATCTAGATCTTTTGATTTCACATAAGTTTCGAATCGATTTTTCCAATATAGAAATCCATCACTCTCAAATAGTGGTGGTCTTTGCATAGATTGCCCTTCTAAATATTTTTCAGATTCCATAGATCGTTACAAGTTTTAAAATACAATATATTTTAAAAATCTTGCTAGACGTGGCTCTGATACCAATTGTGGAAAACTAGAAGGGGGGGTTGAATAGTTTTACGTCCTTTTAAAATTTATAAACACAAGTTTGTTTTAAAAACGTCGATTCTAGTTTATGTGAATTCAATACTTGCACTATATGAACAATTGTATGATAACTAACTAACAAAACTAATATAGTAAAGGTAAATAAATAAGTAATGAGAAGAGTTAGAAAGATCAAACCACAACACAAGGATTTATAGTGGTTCGGCTACACGGACACCTTCCTTGTTCCTACTCCACTCCCCGAGTCACCTACTCGAGAGTTTTCTTCACTATGTCAACAAACTCCCTTATGGCGGAGAAAACCGTACACACCAATATACACACCAATTTACACACCAATCTTCACACCAATCTACACACCAATCTACACACCAATCTTCACACCAATCTACACACCAATCTTCACACCAATTTGCTACACACCAATCTTCACAACTATCCTACCTCACTACTAATCAACTTCTACTATCTACACAACTTCTATATCTTCTAAACAATTAATCACAAGCACAACACAATATTCACAAATGAATATATATACACTATACACAACTACTCTTCAACACTTCTTGAACTTGGTTGTAGAGAGTTCTTCTTTTGCACTTAGAATGAGAATGGATGATGAGGGATTGAATCACTTGAAACAAGGATTAATATACAAATGATCAAAGGGTTTTGGATGAGTTTTAGATGGTTATAGATCTGAAAATTTCGTGCAAAAGGTGGGAAAAAATTCCAGAATTAAGGTGGTATTTATAGGAGAAGAAATCTGACAGTTTCTGACAGGGGAGCGTGGCCGGTCCCCTTAAAGCATGGCCGGCCCCCTTAAAATTAAGGGGACCGCCCCTTATAATTAAGGGGGCCGCCCAACTGTAACGGCCAGAAAACTTGTCTTTTAGTGGGGAAAGTTTATTTGGTGAAAAACTAACTGATTTTGGTTAAATATTTGAAATCATATATTTAGTATGATTAAAACATTTTTCCTTATTACCAAAAGTGTTTTTCAAAAATATATAATAAGATTATATAATTAAATAAACTTTGTATTAGTTAATTAAATACCCCTTTGATCATGAGATGTATTAAGCACTTGTTTATCCATACCTTAAGTGATTAAGTTGGATATAATGATATAAACTAGCTTAATACTTGTTTACGTAGTAATCAAACGATTGACGAGTTTACATTTTGTGATTGTCAAAATATAGAGATATCGAAAAATATAAATAACGTTTTCATACATTATTTATGTCAACACCGTGGTTTTAGCAGGTCAGTTTGACTGATAGTCTTGACTCGGTTGACGTTTGTTTGGTGTGTCTTAGGTGATTGAAGTGTTATATATGTGATATAGCTGAGTTTTAGCACTAAATCCCTTTGCGTAAATGGTTTTATTGTGATTTGGAAAGTTTGGAATTTTGAAAAGTTCATTTTGATCACATTTGTGGTGTAGAAATGACTTGTGTAGTTTTTGGTATTTTTGTGTTTTTGCGTAACGAGTCTTCGTTCAAGTATTTGATCATTAGCAAGTTACGACGAGTTTGTTTTTTATGTGTTATGCTTATAAAAGAGTGTGAAAATCTATTTTTGGAAACTTTGTTTTGAAAAGGATTATTTTCCGGTTGTCGTAAAAGTTAAGGTTTATCGCAAAATACGTTAGGTTTTGTTTTGGGAGTTTATAAAATATGAAAAGTATGAGGTTTTGAGTGTAATAAATAAATTTAATAAAAAAAATATGTATGTGGGGGGAGGTGATCGACCGGCCAGGGGGAAAAGGGGGGAAAAGAGACCCAATTGTAGCCCAATTACAACTCTAAGTTAAGTAATTATCCACTAAATAATTATAAATACAAAATCAAAGTTTCTAAAACTCTTTTTCCTGTAAAATTGAGTCGACCACAAGGAGAGAAGGAGGAGGAAAAATTAGGGTTTCATAGTTTTCAAGCAATAATCAAGAATCAAGGTAAAATCCTTAACCCTTATGTGTAATTAATTAATTATTGTTATGATTCAAGTAATAATTATTATGATGGATTCTAAGGTTTAAATACTTCTGTAAATTAATGAAGTAAAACATGTTAGGATGATTAGATGTTAATTGGTTAAGGGAATTGGGCGTAAAACGTGCTAGTTATTGAGTTAGGGTTTGGACAGAAAAGTAGTGCTGTAAATATGTAGGTGTAATTAACAGATGGTGATGAGTTAGATCACGAATTTTAGGTCTAAATTGAAGTTTAATGAAAGATATTTCTAAAAAGTCCAGCCACGATTGATTTCAAGGTCTGGAAGTTGGTCTTTTGATTTTTCTCAATTAAGGTGTCAAAGCTGTCAAACCGGGACATATTTTGGGTAAAAGTTTGAGGGTGTTTTGTGGTTGTAAAAGTGATATTTTGACTAGCCCTTCTGGAATAGTTAAGTATTAGGTTATAATAGACTACCACAAAAAGGATTCACGATAAAAACTTGTGGAAGTATCTTATGTTAATTGAAACGTTTTGGTGTGCGTTCAGATCCGAATTTGAGTAGTTGACAAGTTTGATTTTCTTTTGAGTATTTGTGTGTGTTATTGGTCCATGGCCTTCTGGGATTAGCTTCTATACTTATGAGAGACCATGGTAAATTTTTGGTGTGAGCTTTTGAGCTTTATTTGTCGTGATTTTATGTGGGCGAATGTACCCAAAAATTCTGCGTTTTCTGATTTTAAAGGTGCAAGGGATTTAGTGAGTGTTAGGTCATGGTAGTGGTTAGTATGGTGTCTAGGAGATCTATGGTGGGTCATATGAGTCTTAGACATCCATCATATGTGTATTACATGGGTTGTAGCTTTTAGCTTGACCTTGTGTAATGTGGATTATTTTTGTGTGTTATAGATTGTGGATTGTTTTGTGGAAGCTGCGGAGTTTAAGGTGAGTTCATAGTCCCATATTTTTACCTTGTTTTAAACTTGGGATGGGAATGATGCTTGTCTTAAATTTTTTGAATTACTGTGATTATGTGTTTGTGTGTTAAAGAGCTCGGACTTTTAATGTTATCGTATTTATGCTATATGTGAACGGTAATGATATGATGTGTGATTCTGTGTGGTCCAATTGGGAGGGTGCTTACCCTGTTGCTCATGCATACGACCTAATTGGAGAGTAGTATACCTACTCACTTTTATTCTGTGTGGTCCGATCGGAGGGTATTAATTTACCCATTTTTTTTGGAGCCGGGTTCACGTTCCGGCCCGATATGTTGTGAATTTGGATCGGTGGGCACGTTCCGCCCGATGGTTGCCTTATGTGTGATGTTGCCTTGTGAATGTATGTAGCTTATATGATAACAGTAATTATTTGTCCAGCTATATTTTATAATCACAGTGATTTTGGTTGCCTAGTGTGTTTGAGTCTTAAACCTATGAATCTCACCAACGTTATGTTGACATTTTAAGCATCATTTTCAGGTGAGCTTTCTAAGGATAAGATAGAAGGATGTGATTAGACGAGACCCTAGTTGCATTGGAAGTGGTTTATCATCTTTCTTTGGATCTTATGTTTTGTTCTGGTTATTTTATTTTGGGGTATTGTTACAGCACTTTGTGTTTGTATTTTGCTCTATTTTTGTGCATGTTGTTGTTCTCTATATAGACACCAGGTGTTGTGTGATGATATCCATGAAGTTACACCCTTGCATTTCCGCCTTGGCGAGGTGTGACAGATTGGTATCAGAGCCTTGGTTATAGAGAATTAGGCGGTTGGACCTAGACTATAACTTAGGAGTCCCTCATATAGTTGCATTTAGGATCTATGTGTAAGTATAGTATTTTGTATGTCTATTTTCATTTATTTATGAGATGTTTTATTGAGTTTCGGACGTCTATTTTATTCCCTAAACGTAGTATTGTATATATCGACTTTATTATATCGTCTTCCACGTGTAAGATGCTTCGTTGGACAATTGTTGTCGCTATCGGATGCGAGAGAAGTGGTAGGATGAAGCGGACTAATCGCAGAATCCGAGTTCGCGGTAGCATGTATCTATGTTCGGACAAGGAGAGGACATTTATGGGAAAGGTTGGTAGAGAAGAAGTAGAGAGGTTTGGAACCACGATGACTTCTGGAGATGGAGCCATTACCAAATACCCTTGGTAGTGTCCTCACTTCACATAGGAAGGAGAGGTGGTTTAGTCTAAACCTCGTGATTTGTATGCACTTATGAATCATACGGAATTGGAAGAAAGAAATAGAGATGGTTTTTCATGTTGTCGACTACCTCAACATGTAGGAAACAGAAATGGGTGGTTGAGTAAAGAAGAAGGGGAGTTAGGATGGAATGGTATGGATTCGGACCTAGAGTCCACAGCGAATAGTAAATTGAACCGATTTGAGTGGGGAGGCAAGTGCGAGAATGGAGTTTGAGCCATTATGCGACGTCTTTTGTTTTGTGTTATGTTTTGGAATTTGTATATTGTCTTTCGCCGTCAGGAGCCATGTTAGAGCGTGATTACTCTTGGATATTGGATCGACCTTATCCAAGTGATTTTGATTATAGAGTTTACGTGATCGATGGAATTGTTCCATGTGAGATGATTTTTGCGACGTCTTTTGTTTTTGTTTGCGTGATTGTTTGCATGATGTGTTGTCATAGGAGGGAGTACACTTATGAAAGGGGGCATAGTTAATTATGGTGGCCAACATAATTATACATGCGTCACAACACAAGTGGACTTGCAAGTATGATAACATGGATTGCATGGTGTATTAGGTGCTATGTGGTATATATGCGTTATCATTGAGATGTGTGGTTTTGGAAGTAAGTATGCGTGTGAAATAGGTCTTATAACTATAGTCGCGAACATAATTATAAAGGTATCACACACGTGGACTTGTGACCATTATCGTATTGATTGATGTTTGTTGTTATATGTTGTGGTAGATGGTATGTGATATCATGTTGGTGATGGCTGTATGGTTAGAGAAATATTCTCTTAACCGTTTGGGCAGTCGTTATATGTTGGGGTGTGTAGGTGGTAAGATTCCATCCTACCTATCATATGTTGATACCTGAATTATCGGTGGGTACTTATGTTGTGGTATTTAAGTTGATTCGTTTGCTAGACGCTCCGTTTGTATACCTAATTCTTTGGTTGGCATTTCTATTCGTACCATGATGGTACATATGCCATATTCTTTCTATTTGACGTCGTGATAGGTGTTGGGTAATCAAATTCGTTTTTGTTGGATACTGGTTTGTTTCTTTGGTGATTCCATACATTCATTCCTCGGATGAATGTTATACTATTCTTCAAGTATTGTTGGTTCGTGACGAGTTGGTGTGGATATTTGATCCCTCATTTACACACATCAATTGGGTTTCGTGACATGTTTATGACCTGTTAGTGTCGGTGTTTTTCTATTATTTTGGTTTGATCATTGTGCGAATAAGTCTGTAAGTTCATCGTTTGGTTTGCAATGTATTTGCGTGAGTGTTCACTGGTATGAGA
>CM060707.1:136988051-137050213 GCA_030686995.1 Artemisia argyi
ATATTAGTATTTAATTAATAATAAATAATTAAAAAGTCAAAAAAATAATTTTCTTTTTTCTAAAATTTTCTTTTATCGTTAGGATCGTAAAAATATTATTTTCATGTTCGTAGGGTTAGCGTAGCTCAAATTTTACGTTTTATTTTGCGCACTCGCGTTTATTTTAATCTTAACTCGCGTTTTATTTAAATAACTTTTACGTTTTTTTTTAATTTGGGTTACGTTTGTAAAAGTAATTTGTTAAATCAAGAAAAACCAAAAACATAAATTAAGTGATAGCTTCTATTTAAGCCGTTTGGCTTATTTCTCTGCTTACGTATAAGCAATTTCTGATTTTAAGTTTTCAGTTTACGTTTTAGGTTAATTAGGTTTCGCGTTATTGTTAATATAGTGTGTTTAAATTGTTCTCATTCGTTTTTCCTTAGCGTAATCATTCAAATCCTTTATAAACCTTTTCCTGTCCAAATTCACCCGATCAAATAACCGTTTTGATTACAATTCACACCTCGTCGGGACAATACGACCCGGGGAAACCACTATATTCCGCGGAGCAATTGATCTAGGCCGTTTGACTTTGTTGACCATTCCTTGGTCAATATAAGTTAGGTGGTTCGGGATCAATCAGTGATTCTTCTGTGTTTTTCGCATCCAATAAAGGGGTTGTGTTAAAGTCCTTATGGTATTTTAAAATTCGTTTTGGGTATTTCAAGGTCATTTGTTGGAAACTATTATTTTTATGGTGAAAATGATGTGTGGAAAAAAAATGGTTATGTTGATGTCTTACATAAAATGGATTATATATATATTTTATAAAAAAATGTATAAGTTTAAGATATGTCTTGTGAAAAACGATGTTCATTTGCTTTTGAGAAGGTCGAGTACGGGAATAAGAACTGTTTATGGTTCTCATTTACCAAACTTGTTATGTATTTGGTTCATCGAGTGTTTCTTTTGTTGGGGTACGTTTGTGGATTTACTATGGGTACGTGTATTCTATTTTTTTTTCTTGTGTGGGTTTTCATGAGCATTTGATCCGAGTCTACTTTTATTGGTGAAATTTCTCATTGTGTTTTTCTAGCTTTGATTTTGATGTTCGTTACTTCGCTAGTCAGTGATTCGTACTTTTTTTTGAGTTCGTTGATATACGTTTTAGTTCGACCGGTTTTATGGTTCGTGTCGTTTACTTAGGATAGATTGTCGTTCTGATTATCAATTTGTTCGTTGAAAAAGAAGAGGATGTTGCCAAGTGTCCAAGTGAGAAGTTCAGCTTCAAGATGTACGATCTTCAGGAAGGTGGTCAATGATAGCGAGTGTTCGTGGACATTAGTAAGATAAAAGTGGTGAAGAGTGGAAAGTACCTAAGACACCATCTGAGAGACGATTGTCCTTAGGATTGGCAGGTACTATTGACGATTCATTTCTATCTTTCTATAGAATGCGCAGGCATCGCGGAGGTAGAAGATCCATATGAGGAACTATGTGGTACACGACTTAGAGTTGGGGAGTAGAACTTGGGGACGATATTTGTATGAAGCAGTGAGTGTTATCTACACAGATCATAAGAATCTTTAGCATATATTTGACAAGATGTTAATATATGTAGAAGAGAAGTTGGGTGTGGAATTTCTCAGTGACTACGATTGTCTTATTCGCTACCATTAAGGAAGAGCGGACATCGTGGTAAGAGCGCTGAGCGGGAGTGAACGAGTGAAACTTAGATGTTGGTGAGCAATGATTATGATAATTCAGTTCGGAGTTAAGGGGATGATGTTGACAGCCTAAAGAGAGAGGTTCAAGGATGAGAACATGTAAGAAGAATGATTACTTGGTTTAGACAAGTAAATAGAAAGGAACGAAGATGGAGGAATGTACTTTGCGGACCAGCTATTGGTTTCATTGAGAGGAAGCGTAAGGACATCAATCATGCAAGGTATTTGATACATCCGAGAATGGATAATACGTATTATTACCTTAGCAAGAGATGTGTGGGGGGAGCAAGTATGAATGGAGAATACAGATACTTTAGCAAGTGTTTGAAATGTTTGAAGGTAAAGGTTGTAGTCAACGGTTATTAGGGTGTTGCAACAGCCAGTGGTACCTGGAGATTTTATTAAGGAGGAATTAGCGAGACTTTTCGCTCGGTGAGTTGGTAAAGAGCCATAGGGTGTCGCGTTGATCATCAAGAAACATGATGAAATACTTACTTCGCGATAGTGGTAAACGTGTTATAGAGTCTTGAGAATGCGTATGTAGATGAGTACGGCTTATCATTCTCTAATGAATGAACTAAGTGAGCGTACAAATCAGGTGATGGATGGTGAGCTGAGAGCATGGGTGTGTTTGATTTTGGAGGAAGCCGGGGTATACATTTACCCTTAGCTGAGTTCTCCTATATCAACAATTATCATTCTAGTATTGAGTATGTGTCGTGTGAAAAGTTGTATGGAAGGTAATGTAGGTCACCTGTTCTACGGGCAAAGGTTGGAACAAGCTAACTAATTGGTCCTGAACTAGAATGAGAGACTACGAATAAGGTTTTCCGATTAAGGAAAGACTTAAGGCAGCAAGAGATCGCCAAAAAGAGTTATGCGGATTATTTTCGTAAGCTCTTAGAGTTTGGTGTTTGTGATATTGTGAGGTTAAAAGTATCTCCTTGGAAGGGTGTTGTGTGTTTCGGTAAGAAAGGCAAGCTAGCACCGAGATACGTAGGACCATTTGAGATTTCGGAAAGAATTGGATTTGTGGCATACCAGTTGAAGTTAGCTGAGGAATTAAGTGGTGTACGTGATACGTTTCACATATCTAATTGAAAGAAGCGCTTGGTGGATGCTAGTCTGCATGTGCTACTAGATGAGATTAAGGTTGACAAGACTCTTCGTTTTGTCGAGAAACCTGTTGAGATTATGGATCGAGTTGTTTAGGGGTTGAAGTGTGGTGAGATAACGTTGGTAAAGGTATGGTGGGATTCTAAGCGTGGTCCTGAGATTACTTGGGAACGTGAGGATCAGATGTAATTAATGTTTGTTTTGTGTGTATCCATTATATGTGGTGTTTTCTGCGGTTACCATTTGGATTTTCTTTTGGTTCGAGGGTATCGTACCTACCTGTGAGAAGTCGTTTTGATCATTGGTGTTATTGATCGGGGAGTGTATCTATTTGCGTGTATCGTTGGAGTGACATAATGTTTTCTATCGTGTGAATTCGAGTATTTAGTCGGTTCACATTTTTTCGATTCTTTCTCTGTGATTTTATGGTGTGGTATTTATCCGCTTAAAATCCATAAATTCCTTTTGCTGTTGTGAGTGGTGACTATAGTAGTTTAAATCGCGGGACGCGATTTCCCTAAGTGGGGGATGATGTAACAACCGTGGTTTTAGCAGGTCAGTTTGACTGATAGTCTTGACTCGGTTGACTTTTTTTGGTGTGTCTTAGGTGATTGAAGTGTTATATGTGTGATATAGGTGAGTTTTAGCACTAAATCCCTTTGCGTAAATGGTTTTATTGTGATTTGGAAAGTTTGGAATTTTGAAAAGTTCATTTTGATCACATTTGTGGTGTAGAAATGACTTGTGTAGTTTTTGGTGTTTTTGTGTTTTTGCGTAACGAGTCTTCGTTCAAGTATTTGAGCGTTAGCAAGTTACGAGGAGTTTGTTTTTTATGTGTTATGCTTATAAAAGAGTGTGAAAATCTATTTTTGAAAACTTTGTTTTGAAAATGATTATTTTTTCGGTTGTCGTAAAAGTTAAGGTTTATCGCGAAATACGTTAGGTTTTTTTTTTGGAAGCTTATAAAATATGAAAAGTATGAGGTGTTGAGTGTAATAAATAAATTTAATAAAAAAAATGTATGTGGGGGGAGGTGATCGACCGGCCAGGGGGAAAAGGGGGGAAAAGAGACCCAATTGTAGCCCAATTACAACTCTAAGTTAGGTAATTATCCACTAAATAATTATAAATACAAAATCAAAGTTTCTAAAACTCTTTTTCCTATAAAATTGAGTCGACCACAAAGAGAGAAGGAGGAGGAAAAATTAGGGTTTCATAGTTTTCAAGCAATAATCAAGAATCAAGGTAAAATCCTTAACCCTTATGTGTAATTAATTAATTATTGTTATGATTCATGTAATAATTATTATGATGGAATCTATGGTTTATATACTTCTGTAAATTAATTAAGTAAAACATGTTAGGATGATTAGATGTTAATAATATGGTAATTGGTTAAGGGAATTGAGCGTAAAACGTGCTAGTTATTGAGTTAGGGTTTGGACAGAAAAATAGTGCTGTAAATATGTGAGTGTAATTAACAGATGGTGATGAGTTAGATCACGAATTTTAGGTCTAAATTGAAGTTTAATGAAAGAGCTTTCCAAAAAGTCCAGCCACGATTGATTTCAAGGTAAGGAAGTTGGTCTTTTGATTTTTCTCTATTAAGGTGTCAAAGCTGTCAAACCGGGACAGATTTTGGGTAAAAGTTTGAGGGTGTTTTGTGGTTATAAAAGTGGTATTTTGACTAGCCCTTCTGGAATAGTTAAGTATTAGGTTATAATAGACTACCACGAAAAGGATTCGCGATAAAAACTTGTGGAAGTATCTTATGTTAATTGAAACTTTTTGGTGTGCGTTCAGATCCGAATTTGAGTAGTTGACAGGTTTGATTTTCTTTTGAGTATTTGTGTGTGTTATTGGTCCATGGACTTCTGGGATTAGCTTCTATGCTTATGAGAGACCATGGTAAATTTTTGGTGTGAGTTGTCGAGCTTTATTTGTCGTGATTTTATGTGGGCGAATGTACCCAAAAATTCTGCGTTTTCTGATTTTAAAGGTGCAAGAGATTTAGTGAGTGTTAGGTCATGGTAGTGGTTAGTATGGTGTCTAGGAGATCCATGGTGGGTCATATGAGTCTTAGACATCCATCATATGTGTATTACATGGTTTGTAGCTTTTAGCTTGACCTTGTGTAATGTGGATTATTTTTGTGTGCTATAGATTGTGGATTGTTTTGTGGAAGCTGCGGAGTTTAAGGTGAGTTCATAGTCCCATATTTTTACCTTGTTTTAAACTTGGGATGGGAATGATGCTTGTCTTAAATGATTTGAATTACTGTGGTTATGTGTTTGTGTGTTAAAGAGCTCGGACTTTTAATGTTATCGTATTTATGCTATATGTGAACGGTAATGATATGATGTGTGATTCTGTGTGGTCCAATTGGGAGGGTGCTTATCCTGTTGCTCGTGCATACGACCTAATTGAAGAGTAGCATCCCTACTCACTTTTATTCTGTGTGGTCCGATCGGAGGGTATTAATTTACCCATTTTTTTTTGGAGCGGGGTTCACGTTCCGGCCCGATATGTTGTGAATTTGGATCGGTGGGCACGTTCCGCCCGATGGTTGCCTTATGTGTGATGTTTCCTTGTGAATGTATGTAGCTTATATGATAACAGTAATTATTTGTCCAGCTATATTTTATAATCACAGTGATTTTGGTTGCCTAGTGTGTTTGAGTCTTAAACCTATGAATCTCACCAACATTATGTTGACATTTTAAGCATCATTTTCAGGTGAGCTTTATAAGGATTAGATAGAAGGATGTGATTAGACGAGACCCTAGTTGCATGGGAAGTGGTTTATCATCTTTGTTTGGATCTTATGTTTTGTTCTGGTTATTTTATTTTGGGGTATTGTTACAGCACTTTGTGTTTGTACTTTGCTCTATTTTTGTGCATGTAGTTGTTCTGTATATAGACACCAGGTGTTGTGATGATATCCATGAAGTTACACCCTCGCGTTTCCGCCTTGGCGAGGTGTGACACATAGATTGCCCTTCTTTGTAATTTTCAAAATCCATGGATCGTTTCAAGTTTTAAAACACAATAAATTTTAAAAGCTTGAGTAACGTAGCTCTTGATGCCAATTGTGAAAAACTAGAAGGGGGATTGAATAGTTTACCGATTTTAAGTTAGTTATCTTTCTAAAACTTTTCGTGTAATCAAGATATAGTGTAAACGACAATATGTAATATGCAAGATAGAGAAAGAAACAATCAAACCACAACACGATAGTTTATCGTGGTTTGGCTACAAAGACTCTTTTTCCTTGCTCTACTCCACGCCTCGAGTTCTCCAACTCGAGAGTTTCTTTTACTAGTCAACAAGCTCCTTTCACCGGCGGAGAAAACCTTACACGTCGCTTACACACAATTACCGACAAAAAGCTAGATGTTGAGTTCTTTTACAAAGGTACAACCACTCCCGTCACACTATGTATTTTAAGGCCTAAAATACAAACCGATCACTTACTGAAAACACAGAATGAATGAATGTATAAACCTCACAAGTTTACACAAGACTAATCTAACAAGGCTTGCAACGTTATGTTGAACCTTGTAACTTTTGGTTATGAACTTGTGATCTTCTTTGCTACAAAAGATCTCACAAATGAAAATTAAATGTTAAGGTGTTAGATGCAATGAGAATGTATGTGTGAATTATAATGAGAAGTGATGAAAAGATCTCTTGCAAGTGACTTTGGTATTTATAGCCAAACACATCAGACCACTGGCGGATCTGGCGGAACTAAAACAAGGGTTCCGCCCTTGTACCCCTAGGGTTCCGCCAGGGTCTGACAATTAAAGCTTATAGGAGATCTTTCATATCAAGCAATGTCAAATCATGGTTCTATAAGTCAACACACTATGGATTGAGTAAGAGACTATCCAAATATGTAAGACATCTTTATGGAAAGTCAACTACTAGATTTAGTAAGCTTTCCATAAATGCACATGATATAAGCTATGATGTCATATTACATTTTCTATTTTTAGTAATATGAAAATGTTATGTCTAATGTAAAATGTAAATGTAGCAAGTAAAGTCTAGTTATGCAAGACTAAACCTAAAGTTGTGATTTACTAAAAACTAAAGTTTATACTTTGTCGTTAACAAAACTTAGCAAAGATCGTAAAATATAAATAACGTTTTTAGACGATATTTGTATTAACACAACATATCACATAAACAGTAGAATATATTACTCAGCAGCAGAATCATATAACTCCAGCAGTAGTATTCTTCAGCAGTAGAATCTCCAACACTAGCAGTAGTATAGAATACACTAGTAGTAATATGACACTTAGAGTAATTTCCAATTCGTACCAAGAGCAGTTGTATCAGCCAAAGCAGCAGCATCTCTAAACCCAACACTTTATAAGATAATTATAGGAGCTTAAAATTATTTGCTAAAGAAGATGCCACATTAGAAAAATAATCTTTATTTTGGTGAAAAAAATTATTGATTATTTTAGAAAAATAAGTTCCTACAAAACAAGTTGCATAAACCAGCTTTTAAAATCATGCTGAGAGCCTGAGATTATATTTCCAAAATTACTGATTTACTGTTTGAAGTTACCCACATAGCCTACATGATTCCATAACCATAATATTTGTATGTCCAATTATGTTATTTTACATTTTTAATCTACAATTACAATTAGTTTTCACAAAAAAAAAAAAAAAAAAAAAAAAAAAAAAAAAAAAAAAAAAAAAAACTCATTTTCAGCAGTAGAAACAGCACCAGCACCAATACCAGTAACATCTATTTTTACCAAATATACCCAAAACCTTAAAAACACCCTGTCCAGTATAGCCAAACTTATAGAAATAGTTTTTTTTTTTTTTTTTTTTTTTTAACAAACACATTTCTTTAAAGTTTAAACCAAAAATATAATTGCATGACATCAAACTACAAAAACAATAAAAGAGTAAATAAATTACAATTGATATAAGACTTATAAAACAAACTAAATAAAAATATCAAATACCTATTGCTAGTGAGAAAGAGTTTAAACAATTTTTTCATTTTAAGGCTAAATAAAATAAAATAAAATAAAAATAAATTTTGTCATTTAAACAAGAACAAAATACCTATTGCTAGTGAGAAAGATGTTAAACAATTTTACACGTGTCTCCAAAAATTGGATTGGGATTTACCAAAACCAAGTCTAAACCAAAATCCTCACAACTAAGAAAAACAAGTCATTATCAACCAAGAAGTAAACCAAGGGAGAGCCATATTGAACGGTTTATCTACAAACCTATTTTTCGCTTAAAAAAAAAGTAGAAAAGGTTTAAAGTCAACTCTAAAACATTATAACTTTACTTTTTCGGTAATTTAAGTTTATATTTTGTTATCATAAAAAAGGGAGTATATCTTTGCAAACTTACCTTAGATTCAAAGTAGCACCTTTGAAATCCCAAACGTAGTTGGGGATGATGCTACACGGATAACGTTAGAACGCCAAACGACTCTCCTCAACTGTTAACTTTATATTTTGAAAGAAGTTCTATAGGTTTACACTATAGATGCAATATATTAGATGTTACCCCCAAATATTACACCGTAGTAGTTCAAGTGTGTCCGCCCCAACCTTAATATGCATGCGTGTGAGATAATGACTTTTAGCTCCTTGTACGTCTAAGCAGGGACGGAACCAGAAGACAAACTCACTAGATGCATTTATGAGAAATCAAACAAAACTACATGTATAACTTTTTGGGACCGGGTGCAATTATAGAAAAATAGAGGTTTTATAACAAAATTAACATTATGAGACAAAAATTCATGAGTGTTCCGGGATCCCCGGGACACCCCTGGTTCCGTCCCTGCATCTAAGGCAGCGGGCTAATTGATATCTTACCTAATAACGTTTTTAATTTAAAAATTCGACTAATTTGTTTTAAGCTTCGGGTGCATATAGGCAGTGTATTGGGATGCTGGGGTTTAGAAACTAGAAACCTAGTGAATGAGTGAATCCGTCAAGCCAACCTGTCATTAGCTATTTACATGATACTTTTGTTTTTCAAACCAAGGCCAGACATATACATAAACAAACTTACATTTTTTTTCTCAGTTTTCTATGTGTCACAACTCACAATGTTTTGTTTAGGGTTAATGGCATGTAATAGCAACATACTTTCTCATTTGTTTCATTATCAGATACGAATCCAAAATATTACAAGAATACCCTACAAACTTTCATATTTTTGTGTTGATATCATCATTTGACCTACAATTGGGTAATCATATTCCGGTCATCTTCTCCACTTCTTTCGGCCACTTTCTGGTAATCTTTTTCCGGTTTGTTCCATTATCCGGTAATCTTCTCCACTTCTTCCGGCCACATAGATGCCATATCATTCCCGATCATCTTCCCCAATTTTTCCAACCATTTTCTTCGGTGGCCGTCTCTAATTTCCGGCCATTTTTAAAACCACAAAAAAAACTTAAATTTAAATCTACACTACAAACATAACATAACAATCTATACAAATTGAGCACAATTAAAAACAACCATCAAGACCTTACTAAAACCCATTAGCTGTAACTTCAATTATTAATAAATTATTTTTCTTATTGATTATATTAAATTATTGGCTAAATTGTTTCCATATTAAATTTGTAACCAGGATTCATCGTATTCCTTGCTATCGTGTGGGGACTGCAAGAGAAAACCACAATTCACATCCTTAAATATGTCATTCTGTTTATTGGTATAATCTTTCGCCAGTGGCCACTGTTTCCGACTTTCCGTTATATGGTAATGATCTAAACTTGTGGATTGACAAGTAATATGGGTTTGGGTTTTTCTAAAAAAAAAAAAAAAAAAAAAAAAAAATCAATTTTTACCTGTGCAACCGGTTGTCAATCATGCCACGTAAGCAAAAGTATGATAATGAAACAAAGTTTTAATAGTTGGATGGGTATTTTTGTAATATTTTGAGTTCATATATCATAATGGAACAAATGAGAAAGTATGTTGCTATTACATGCCATTAACCCTTTTGTTTATGATGTAATGTAACTACTCCTCAACAATGTTGGCATATAACTTTTACATATTTTTCTTTCAACAATATACCATAAGTATATAAAAAATATAAGCATAAATATAAAAAAAAAATTAAAAAAAATCAAAAACAAATAAAATAAAATAAAACATATTGTAAGATATATTCACATAACACTAACAAATTTACCTAGAGAAATAGATAGATTCAACTGTTACCGCTGCGACCGATTACAAAGCGTACAAGGCTAATCTTCAAATTTGGAGCACGTTTGTGACTCAATGTTAGCAATGCTACTATATACAAACTTATTTTTTCAGCTTTAACTATTCGATATCATTTAGACTAGTTTTTGTTGTCATCACTGTCATTACCTCTACGCAGAGTCATATCACTATTCAACGCACCACTGCTATCATCACCTTTTACCTTTTATAGTCTAAAATAAATAAATAAATATCACAAAATAAAATAAAATAAAAAATAATAAAGGTGGTGTAGACCATCACTATGTGCAAAAATAAAGATGATGGTACTTGGCTTTTACGAAGTACCACTCGTGAGAAATGCGATAGTAGTGATCAACCACGAGCCAGCCTTAGGTAAAGAAACACAACAAAAACAATGCATAGAAACACAATGAAAATACAAAGGTAGCAATAAATTATACAAACTCATTATACGGTCCAATACATTTTTTTTTAAAGACATTTCATGGTCCAATACTTAACAGTCAAGACACTCTTAAATTAATGGATCTTTACTTAAGGCCCAATATTATATAATCACAAAGCCCTAACGAAATTCTAATTTACTCAAATGATAATCATATCACCACCCTAACAACATCCGATTAATACGGATTAAAACAAAATTTAAAAACCCTTCTTTAACATTTACGATCATGGCCGACTAAAAAAAAAGCACTCCAGAACCCTCCATTTACATCACCATCATTTTCAAGTTTTTTATAAAAAAATTTACAAACAAAACCTTATATTTTTAACCATACCTTGTTCTGCACGTTACATTTATTTTGTACGGAGAACACAAAAACACTTACAGAAACACAAACAAAAATGGCTATGTCAAATGTTTTTCTGAAATCAACAAACCTCGTACCATGTTACAAAAAACATGCTTCTTCTTCATCAAGATCTCAGAAACCTCAAAAAAAGTTTTTTTATAACCCGCCAACCTCGTCTTTAACGATTCCTTTGAATCAACGTATGGTTGGTACGATGCATGATGAGCCTCTTGCTGCCTTGCTTAAGGTTTGTTTGTTTTTTTGGTTAGATTAGGAACATAAGTGTTTTATCTAATGTTGTTTTTTTTATGTGTTGGATGATATAGGAGCATAAGGGTTTTGGTAGTGGTGATATGAATTGGACTGATTTTTCGCGCTTGAGTACCGCGATATTTAGAGATAGTGATGTGGCACAAACTGATGAAAAGGTATTTTGTTTAAGGATATGTTAGCAACATTTGTACATCTATATTAGTGGAAGTTTCAAGTGAGTGTTTATTTTTATAAGTAAATGTGGATGGTGTTTATTATGGGTTAACGATGATTATTACGATGTTTACTATAGGTTAAAATGTTGGAAAACATTGAAAATGGAGATATTCATGTAAATTTAAAACTCGGGTACTTCAGTGATCAGATTTTTGACAATATAATCAAAACTTGATGTAGTGGGCTAGTGGCAGCTTGTAACAATGTGACAGTTTTGCATTCATAATAGTGAGAATAGTAAGGGAGCTACTTTTGAGCTTCATAAACTTATGTGAACGGTGATGATTGTAGATTAGGGACAATAATTCCAATAAAACTACAGCTTAAAATGTTTACAACACTCAGAAAATGAAGAATTTCGTTAATTTTACACAGCGGGGAGGATGAATGTTTGGATTTCTTAGAATTTTCTCAGTTTGTAGTTTTATGCAAGTAGTTTTTGTATGTGTGATTAACGTTACTGATTAATTTTCGTGAAGTTCCAATGTCAATGGGCGAAAGAAGGCAATGTTCTGGAGACTGAAGATGGTATGTAGCTTTTTTACTCCTTTTTTCAATTTTAACAACAGTAATTTTCTGCACATGTATATTGAGATTTGTTTTGTTACTTATAAATTATAATCAAACTCTTGCGGTTTTTGTTAGTTTTGCAACTCAGCTTGGTATCTTACCGATTCTCTGATTACTATTACAGACACGCAGACAGCAAAACGAGAGGTTCATAAAAACAAGAAAGGGAAAAAACTAAAGACACGCATATACCAGGTTTTTGTCGGGGCTTCTGTTTGCTTTTTTGTTGCGGTTTTCACTTGGTATCTTCCAAAGAAAGTAGGGCTACACCGTAAGATTGTTCGCCATACAGTTGTCCCATACTCAGATTTAGTTGGTAGCATTCGTGAGGGGAGTGTGACACGTGTTCAGTTTGTGGAGAATTCACGTCTGATTTATTATAACACCAAACCATCTGGTGAACAAGAGGCTGAAATTCCAGAAAGTGAAGCAGGACAACTAGCATTTTTAATGAAAGCATTGGAACCCAAGTACAAGTTTCACACAAGAAACGTGGCAGATGATAAGTATCAGCTTATTAAGATGCTTAAAGATCAGGGGATCACTTATGGATCAGACCCTGAACTTTTTTCTGGTTCAATGAAGAACTTCATGTTCGCCATGTTACAAATAGCACCTTACTGGATCATGGTGTTGCTTTCGTGTTACCAATTCAATACACAACTTAATCTTGGAAAAATGAAGAAAAGAAAACCAAGTAAGAATCAGTCTGTAACATTTGATGACGTGGAAGGCGTGGATGCTGCAAAAGCTGAACTTCTTGAGGTAAATTGTGTCAAAATCGTTGCTTTCGACTTTGATTAGCATTCTCTAGCCTAATTTAATATTTCATTCTAACTTTTGTAGATCGTCAAATGCATAAATGAAGATAGTAAATACATGAAACTTGGAGCGAAATTACCTAGAGGGGTTTTGCTTGCGGGCCCACCAGGAACAGGAAAAACATTGTTGGCTCGTGCTGTGGCCGGTGAAGCTGGAGTGTCGTTTTTTTCTATATCTGCTAGTGAACTGGTTGAAGTTTTTGTTGGTACGGGTGCTGCGCGTGTTAGAGATATTTTCGCTGAAGCGAGAAAAAATTCACCATCTATTATTTTCATTGATGAGATAGATGCTGTTGGTGGACAGCGTGGAAGAACTTTGAATTGTGAACGTGATCAAACTTTGAACCAGGTAAAAGATGATTCAAATTTAGGGATCATACAAACACATTGTTGAGTCAATTGTAGATACATGATTTATTTGGTTAGTTTTTTGATGTTGTTTTAGCTTTTGACTGAGATGGATGGGTTTGAGAAGGATGCAAGTGTGGTGGTTATAGGTGCTACAAACAGACCCGAGACGTTGGATTCAGCTTTGATGAGACCGGGTCGTTTTTCCAGGAAAGTAGTTGTGGGTGTACCAGATGAAGTAGGCAGAAGGAAGATATTTGCTTTATATCTGAGGGATGTCCCAATGCAGGAAGACAAAGAGGCTATCTCTGATCTTGTTGCTATGCGTACCCCTGGCTTAGTTGGTGCTGATCTTGAAAACATAGCTCACGAGTCTGTACTACTTGCTGCTCGCAGAGGTTTGTTACAAACTTAACATAAAGTCAGCTTCTTTTTTTCAAGTATTTACAAATGTTTCTGTAATGTGTTTACAGATGGTGATTTTGTGACGATGGACGATGTTCTTGAAGCTGTCACGAGGGCGACGACAAAGATTTGTGATGATGATGATAATGCACCGCCACCATCTTGGAGCGGGCCAATGGCAGGAGGCATGCAGTACGGAGGTGGGTCTGTAGGAGCTGGATTCCCAAGCTAATCAAGTAGTTCAAGTCGTATAAGATGGTTCATTCCATTCTGGTTTTTTATAACTAAGTGTAGGATTTCCATTTTTTATATAAAAATTGTATTGTTGCCTTTGAGGATATAGATTATTATAGTTGAATGGAATTAGCAAAAGGGATTTGCTTATGTCACATGTTAATGTTTGTCATAAAGTTGAGGGTGTTTTTGGTGCTAATGTTCTTGTTCTGCAATATTCATATATCATCTGAAGCATAAGATCTTGTTCTGCAATTTTTTTTTTTTTTTTTTTTTTTTTTTTTTTTTTTTTTTTTTTTTTTTTTTTTTTTTAAATTTTAAATCATCATATGCATAGGTAGTGTTTTTATCATGTAGCATAATGCAAATTGCATCTAATCGGGAACATGATCCGAAAGTCAATTACACTTCTATGAATGAATGACATAAAATGCCACTCTTAACATGAGTATCCATTTATTCAAAGTTTGTGAGACACGCGTTATTCTATGGCTAACTAATTTTAGTCAGCTACAACTGTTTTATTAATTTTATTAACTACCTTACTGTGGTCTGGAAGATTAAATACATAAAATACTAAAAATACAAAAAAATAAATTAACTAGTGTCTGAATTTACAAATGCAAATGATTGAGGTGTTTGTCTAAGATATGTGTTAGATGGCAATCCAATGAGCTGCTAGAATATTATGTTTTGTATGTTTTAGCAGAGTAAATTGAGGTGACAACCAGGCAAATAAGAATTTGCAATGTCAATATAGTGTCATGTATTATTTGTCTTGTAACAAGTAGTGATCCATCTTTAAAGATATTACCCAAAAAATGTGGATTACATATGGTGGAGAGACCTTTAAGCCACCAAACAATGATATGTTTCCTTTAATATTTAAACTATATATAGCTTGTTTTCTGTATACAACATAAACAGAATCATCAAAACTTGACAATCTACTTATCTCTATTGCAATCCTAACTTATTTCAGAAAACAAAATATGGATTCCCAAAAAGCACAGTATAATGCTGGCCAGATTTCCGGCCAGACTCAAGTAAGTTGGTCATCGATCGGAATTGTTGTATTATGTCATCATGTTGATATGATAAAAATAAATGAACACATTTTTTTGCTAATGTTTTCAGGAGAAGGCTAGTAACATTTTAGAAAAGGCCGACAATAAAGTTCAATCGGCAAAAGATAATTTGCAAGAGGTTAGTTTCCTATAACACAATGTTCATAGTGTTCAACGATTCAAATAATAAATTGCAATATCAATATGATGTTCGCATATATTTATCTACGTTTTCAGGCTACATGCTCATGTAATCTTGGAGATATCTTGTAGAAGACTTGACGAGCATGAATTGACTATGATGCTGAATTGAAACGATTCCATTTGCCTAACATTTCCGTGGGTGTCCAGGGTGGTCAACAAATGATGGCGAAAGCTCAAGGAGCTGTGGAGGGAGCCAGGGACGCCACCGGAGCCAACAAATGAAAAACCATTTGGTTCTTAACTTGATATGTTTTTCCTACGTTGAAATGTTGATATAAATAAATTATGCTCTATGGACCTATGATCTTCTTGCATGTTTAATAAGAAAATTGGGGATTTCTATGTTGTGAAGCCATTCAAAAATGGATTTTATGTATTGATACCATTACAAAGAATTAACACAGCAAGAGCTCAGAAACTATCCATCAATCAAGTCACTAAAACCAAGCATAGGCATTTATCAAATTCAACCATACATGAATTTAAACAACAAACACAAAGATTACAATCTTTTCAGGCTTTTCTTTCTAGCGTCAATCTTCTTTTTGTCGGCTTGAGCTTTTACCAGCCCACCATCCTTCTTATGGGTTGCCACCACAGGTGGTGCAGCAGTAGATGCGCTGCTAATATCAACCACCGAGTTCAGGGTGGTAGTTGGTGGCTCCTGTCCACTTGCCCCTTTCATGGTGTTCAACGTAGGGGCCAAAGGTGTAGTCTGGACCACGGCTGCAGAAACAGCTATCTTCGGGTCAATGATACAAACCGAGGTGTTTGTTTGGTCTACCTTTAGACCAGCAGTTGACTCGGTTATAGCTCCGGTCTTAAACTTAGGTTTTGGCTTCAGAGCATGAATTCCAGTATATAGCCTGTGATCAAGTCACAAAAAACCATTAACAATTTGAAAAATATGTAAGATACCCAAACTGATCCATTTTTACTAAAATGGGTTGAGATTGCCCTGAGCAACTAACCTGGCATGCCTAGCATACTCTTCATAGTTATCAAGCAGCATTTTGCCGGCCTGCTCGTTCAAAGCAGATTCTGGAAATGGCTCGATCAATAAGCATCTGACCACCTAAAGGAAGCATCGCCACAAGTTTAGTGACTTAATTCTAACCAAGTCTCAATTTAAAAGCCGAAAATAAGATTCTAGAAACTTACAACTAGAACATGACGTAGGCCAAGACTAGGGTTCCAATCCCTTTTTAACGTGTTGACACATATTTCACCGTTTAGTGCTATGTTCGGGTGGAAGATCTTGGTCAAAAAATAACCTATAAACAGAAACAGAATGAAGATGAATATCAGTAAAAGGAGTAAGATATATGTTGAATATCAGTAAAAAATGTAATCAGAATTGTATGAGCTTTTGACAAACCTTTCGGAGGTGAGTGTGGGAAGTCACGAGACAGAATCAATTTCATCCGAAATACACCATTTTCGTATGGAGTACCAGCTGCATACCAGAGATACTTGGTCAGAAGTCAGAACACAGAAACAATATCTTGATATAAGTTCATATACACACATATATAGAAAGAGAGAGGGGGCTAATGAGAACCTGGGCCATCTATATCAGCATATATAGTTGAAAAATCATCATCGTTTACTCCAACTTTGATTCCTTCTGGCGGTGTTTCATCAAGGTTCTTTAATTCTCTAGCAAGTTGTTTGATTACGTTTGGAGGAAGATTTTCGTTGGTAGCCTGCATTGTTAATACCAAACAGTATGAATCACCTAAACTTTTTTCACTTCATTCAACTTTTAAGTATTTAATAAAAAAGCAGACAGCAAGCATAATTATATGGGCCTAAAAGCAATACTAAAGGACAAATGTGATAAATAACACGCATTGTGTAAAAAAGGTTCTGAGAGAGAGAACTTACCATCAATAACAAAAATGTTTCAAGCCGAGAAAGCAATCCACAGTTCCGCGCACTTGAGGGGATGGAGATAATCACGCAAAAAGCTTAGCCTGTTTAAGATAAAGAATCATTTCAAAAAGTTATTACATACCCTAAAAGATAAACACCAACCAAAAGACAAAGTATCAAACTTGATTAAAACAGTCTTCAAACTCAATACGGGTTATTAAGAGATTATACTTATTGTCAAATTTTCTTACTTAAGTTTCACTATACTTCTATGTCCTACTGCTCAGTTCCTGATCTGATTTTAGCACATAAGAACGGTAAAACATGTGATCTACTAATGAACAAGTGACAATGATCAAACTACATATATAACTCGACTACCACAATAAAATCTAGCATCATGCCTACCGAATTTCCCCTGAACATATATAGAGGTACACATATTCCCAACAGGAACTTTCTATGCAGAAAAAAGTGATCATCTTTCATTCTTTCTACCAATGCACTTATCAAGTGACCGGACCCCAACTATATCTAGCTAGGAGACAATATTTACCGCTGATTACAACTATACATAACCTCACTTCATCATTATAACCCAAAACACACATCAGTAATATAGTATTAATCAAAATCAACATAAACAAACTAGAACTAAGATCTCGCTTAATCCGTTAACAAAAACCTTATCAATCATATTAATCCCCTAAATGACTAAATCCAAAATCATTTCAGGGTCAACAAATTTACTAATTTACATCAAAGATTCATTCAACATCAACATTTAACCTACCCAAATCCCTTACAAACATAAATTAAACAACTTTACACCAAAATGACCAAAAGGGTCACTTTTTCAACAATCAAGACAAATCATAAACCCTAATTAAACCATAAAAACCACTAAATACACCAAAATCATTTCAGGGTCAACAAGTTTACTGATTTACATCAAAGATTCATTCATCATCAACATTTAGCCTACCCAAATCCCTTACAAACATAAATTAACAACTTTATACCAAAATGACCAAAAGGGTCACTTTTTTAACAATCAAGACAAATCATAAACCCTAATTAAACCATAAAAACCACTAAAAACACCAATTAAACAAAATTAAACCAACAAAACCCAAAAAAGATTCATACCCACTTCATAAAAAACATTAATTCACAAATCCTTAAAGTAATTAACAACAAATATTACCTTAATTCAATAGCCCCTTTGTTAAGTATCTTTATTCAAAACACAAGATCAATAAAAACCGAAACTTTTTATAAAAATAATGGATCAATATCAATCTTTATGTTTCAAATAATTGATTTTAAAATGTTATTGGCTCTTGTGCATAGATATATACCCAACAAACAAAAGTTTACCGTTGAGGGTTCTTTTCAAATTTACAAATTAGTCCTTCATGTTATAGAAAATGACAAAATTTGTCCCTCAAATAGGGTAGGTTTTGTAAATGTGTGATACTTTAGGGGTTGATATGAAATTTTGTTTTTTATTTCGTCGGTACAAAAGGAGAAATGGAAATTAAAATAGTGTCATTGTCAATCACAGCTTGCTTTTATTTTATTGTGTTTACAATTATTGATTTTTTTTTTTAATAAAATAAAAGAATTGCATTAATGGTTAGACTCACCTGACTTTCAAATTGTGTTGATTTTTTAATTGGTATTAAATCTTGTTATGTTATTTGATTCTATAAAAAATTGTTTTGCCTATTTGGTGCATTAATTGGTTGGTTATGTTTAGTATATGTCAAAAGATGTGTGAAAATGATTGTTTTATGGTGTAACCATTAAGATATTGTTTTATAATGAATTGTTAAATCAAGTTTAGCTTCCTACTCCTTAAAAGTATGTGACATAATATTTAGTTTTTATGTCTTTTTGACATTAAAATTTTCGTTTTGATTTATGTTTCTTAGTGTTTTTATTGCTAAGAAATATTTAAACATGCGGTTGGGTGTTGGTTAACAATGTCCTGTTTTTATTAAAAATTAACAATATATAAATAATATTTACATAAAAAAATCTAACGTATACATGTATCAAGGACCAATTTGGTATGTGGGTATTAGTCGGTTTGGTTTGAAAGAAATCTCAAATATATAGTTTAGTAAATTTTTATAAGATTAAGTTTCTATCAAGTTAAAATTAACAGTATAGGTCATGTTCCTTTACAAACAAAAGAAATACCTGATCTCGCAGTAGACCCCATAATTTTGTATGTGATGGAACATGACCTATCATGTTTATTATAAATTGAGAGAATCCCAATCCATTTTTATATCAGTGACAATTGATAAAGGATACGTGATCAAAGATTTGAATCCAGACTCCACTAGCTCCTTTCATGATTCTAACCAATCACAATACACCTTTTATTTTCTCTAAATTGTCAACCACATATTTATTACTATTAGTCCTATTTTATTGTTTTTTTTTTTCAAAATAATGTAAAATAGCTTAATTTATATAAAAAAGATATATTTGTATTACTTAAATAATTAATAATTTTCTCTTTCATCACTTTTATAATATATTTATTTCAGATATTCTAAATAGCACTTGAACCAACAATTGTTTGATTGAGGTGTTTCACACATCATTAAGACATGAAATTTTTAGTTTATATTACGATTTAATTGGTGCGTCACACTCCTCACATGTGTGTGTAAAACATTTTTTTATTTAGTAATATTAATGGATGCAAATTTCTCTTTTTTATAATTGGTAAATTTGTGTATAGGAGTGATTCGGAAATTCAATATATTTAATTGGTAAATTTGTGCATATAGGAAAGTGATTCGGAACTCCAATAAATGATATATGTCTTCTGTACTTTAATTGTGAGTGTGGACATGAGAGCATTACGCCATTACCAATAGACTTTATTAAACCCACTACATTACCACTTCAAACTTTATTAACATCAGTTGTGAGTTTGTGACTTTACCAAACCCACAACAAATTGCATGCGTTTCGGATTGACATACACTTTCTCTCACAAGTTTAAACATATAAAAATCATTTTCAATGTTCTCAAAAACTTCTGTTTTTTTTTTTTTTTTTTTTTTTTTTTTTTTTCAGTAAAAGTTATGTAGATAAACTTCATGTCATCATAAACTTTGTCTTTAAACTGTTAAAGATACTTGATATGATATTAAAACCGCTTTAGGTTAAGATTTAGTACATACCCTTATGGCCTTATACATAGACACCATTAACTCATTAATCGTACATATTCTTCTAATCTTCTAGGCTTCTAGCTACATATATTTACTAGAATCTGGTTTTTTCAAGTAGCATAGTAATCCACCAATACGTGAAACATTGGGCTTGTAGTTTAGAGAACCGATATAACTTGATCAACTAAGTGTCCTTAGTTAAATTGACTGACTTATGATGTAATGAAACAAAACCAACAAACACACAACTTTTTAAGAAAAGCAATTTTTTCAGCAAAAAAGATGATATAATAGAGGAAAATATACTCGATACATAATTGAACAAATGTTTTGGTGCATTTTAGGTTCCGACCACAGTGGGTGTGTAGGGCCTGCGACCAAATACAACAAGTCAAATCCATATGAATACAGCCTTGCCGTTCAACTTGCGACCCCCACTTTTAATGTGTCTCTACTAAATTAAGTTCCTATCTAGCAACGAAATTTTATAATGTCAAATAATTTTAATGATAAAAAAAAAAATTATGAGATACAAACGAAAAATATTTAAGTTTGAAAATTTGAGGAGTAAACATAATTTTTGAAACCGACTCAACCTGGGCGGTTCAACCCGTTAAACCGTTTCGGTCGAAAAACGGACCCAACTAAACCGGGTGAACCCGCCAGGTTGGCTCGAAAAAACTGGTCAAATTAAACCGGGTTAACCCGCCGGGTTTGAAGCGACTCGGGTTAACCCGGTTTTCGATGTGTATTAATAGTGTGTTAATAGTTTTCAGCTTTGTATATGCTTTCCGGAAATAATATAAGACTTTCAAAAATATTTTAAGTTTCTCTCACATTTAACTATTCTCAACTTTCAACATTTCACATTTGACCATTTTGATTTTATATATAGTATAGATATAGATATATTAACCTGATAGAGGTAAGTCTTAATGACTCTCTCAATTAAGAACTACACTATTAAAGATTTGGGCTCATTTTTCTCTCCACTAAGAGAAAAATAAACACCGCTTAGCAGTTTTTTTTTTTTTTTAGCTAAAAGAATGAGTGCACAAACTTATTTAATATTATTTCTTTTTTAAGTGTAACCCACAATTTCTCTTAGTTGTTCTATATCCACAAGACATAAATTGTAATACCCTTCCCAATAAGTGACTCATATAAATGTGGAGCCCACACTCTCTTAGCTAAAAAAAAAAACCTTAGTCATATTATTAGAGCATGAGGGTGTGCCTACTTTTCTCTCTACTAAAAGTAAACACCACATGAGTCATATTAACAGAGCATGATGGTGTGTGAGATGTGTTGTTGCACATGATCTTTAAATTATAAGGATTTTAAAAATTTTAGAGTGTATGATATGTATATATATTTTATGAAAGTGATTACAAGTTTTTGATTTAACGAGGTTTTAAACCCGCGCGTTGCCGCAGGATGTTTGAACATAAAAGTATGCAGGTGATATCGTAAATGAAATGGCTGTAGATGATGAAATATAAGAAGGATATGGAATGAACAATGTAAAAATTGATGTAGATAAGCCACCTTTGCTCCTAGGCACAGACTAAACATGGGCCATCCACAGGTTAAAAAAAATAAATAAATAAAAAAAAAATAAAATAAAATAAATCCAAGGCCCAAGTACTGTAGAAAGAGCAGTGCAGTGGGGACTATTCACATAATTTCACGGGGAATGTATATATTTATAATAAGTTACATTAAAAATGCTAGTCAAAGCACTTTGAAATAGGGCTGAACAAAAACGACCGACACTTGAAAACTGACCAAAAACCGATCGAACCCGACCTTCCTGATACTGAACCGAATGTAATCGAATCGGGTCGGGAGTCGGTTTCCTGTCAGGACGGGCCAAAAACCGAGAAAACGCAGCCAAAATCAAGAAAACCGACCGAACCTGACCTTTCGGGACTGTCCCGATACCTAACCGAATGTATTCGGGTCGGGAGTAGGTTTGAGTTTTACAAGTAATCGGTTTCGGACTGTGTCGGTTTCGAGTCGGGACCGGTCTGAAGCTCACCCCTACTTTGAAACGATTACTTTTCATTTTATATTTTTTAAAAATGATTTACTTTCCATTTTAAGCCCCATATTATTACTTACTAAACTTAATTTTGCATAAAGCCTTGTAAACTCAAAGACACCGATGCATCTTATTATTCGAATAAAAAAAAGAATGATATAAAATTTTACTCACATTAATTAATATACAACTTCTAAAAAGGCCAAAAAACTGAATCGATATACGTTGAAACCTTTAATTCATACGTCTATAGTTGTATTCTTGTAAGCTTTATGACTTAGACATCTTTTCTTTTTCTGTGTTAGAGATAGAATTGCCATATTAGTTAAGCATCTCAATCATGCTTTAAGATTTGGTCAAATGGAAGTATGGTGGATCAAATAGGTCTAATAAAAAAACGAGTTAAAATATAAGCCAATCAATTTGCTAGTGGCATTTGTAGTGGTATTTGATGAACAAGCAGAATACAATGATATTTTTGGGATTAGCATAGTGTAAGTGTAGAATGAATATTCTGTGGGTTGGTGGATCTCATTCAAAAAACAGGTGTTCTATAAATTAAATAAGTGATAAAAGTAGCCATCAAGTGGCTGTAGTTTAGTGGTAAGAATTCCACGTTGTGGCCGTGGAGACCTGGGCTCGAATCCCAGCAGCCACACTACTCTTTTTTTTCCCCTTCGTCAAAAAAAAAAAATTAAATAAATAAATAAAATAAAAATAAAAATAAATCTAAGTAGACAATTAATTGAAAATGTTTCGTATGTGTAGAAACAAGGTTTTACTGTTTTTATATTTAACTAATTACTCATATAGATTTGGGCATAACATGCATTAAGACATTATGTTCTTTAGCCATATACTAAGCAAATGATATAAAGATTAATTAAAAGGGTTAGCATCACAAGCTTAAACAACATATACTAGTTGATATTTTTGCCATTGGCCATCTCCGTTCCCTTTGCATCCATCTCAGTCACGTCTCTAAGATACATAAGCTTAAACTCGCAAGCGCACACACATATTTGTAACATGTACAGTTGTACACTTTCATAGTTTCATGACACATAAACATTTTTTTTTTTCTGCAAAAGGTGAACATATATTATTAAAACACAAATGATCATATACAACAATGATAACAATAAATTAGACATGCCTAATCTCTGTTTTGATACAACACAGTAATACAATTTGAAACTGCATACTAACTCTATTCATCAGATGACATTCTAATCATAGAGACTTATTAGTATTCAGGCTAAACTATCCTAGATTTGTAACAAGCCTGCAACTTTTCATCCACATTTTAAAGCACCATATAACCATCTAGCTACACTTCCCTCACATCCCCCCATCTATGCTATTCATCCTGCCACCACAATAGCAAAGACAGGAAAGATGGAAGGCATCACTAGAAACCCATGACCTCTCCACACAAGGGCTATACCAAACTGAGCTACATTTTCATTTACTACAATGGCATCACTCAGATGGGAAAACACACCTTGGGTGAGTACCAACATATCCTCCTGTGAGCAGTGCATAGCATGGACCAAGTAGATTCATCTTTCACTCCTCACTATTCCATGCTCCACACACTTCTCCTCCTTATCACATAAACATGTTTTCAAAATAACTAATTATAGAAAGCAGAGTTCTAATATTTTAGGGATCTATGTTCTTATGAATTATGATGTACCTTCCCTTGTGTTGAGTGCTGACTTTTGATTATTCAAACTAAACAATACAATGTGGTGTCGTGGTGGCATGGTCAATGGCTAAACATTTTGTCCACACACGCTAATTCCAAACATTCTACAATGTATTCTCTTCCAAAAACATACAATGAATAATAAATATCAAACATACGGGAAAACAACATGCATTTTATGCGTACATTTCAATTTATATGACAAAAAAAAAAATTTAAAAAAAGAAAAAAAAAAAAAAAAAAAATCTATGATTTTCTCTTGTAACACATGATAGACATTACTAGTTTACTACTCCCTCCGTCCCAAAATTATTGTCCCCCGACAAAAAACACATTCTTTTAGAAAAATGTCACTATCACTACTTTCTCTCTCTTACTTTTTTGCCAAATGACAAGTTTACCCTTAACCAATTAATTAACACTTCTTTAAAGTTTGCAATATTAATTTCAACCAAGGGTAATATAGTAAACTTTACCAAACTCCACTACCTATTCACTTTCTATTTTTGGTAAGGGACAATAATTTTGGGACGTCCCAAAAAGGAATAAGGGACCATAAAATTGGGACGGAGGGAGTACTATAGTACATTTATCGTGCTGGCTATTGCCAGCCCTGTTTTTGCTAGGGGTGTGCACGGTTCGGTTTGGGTCGGTTTTTGGCTAAAATCGAAACCGAACCGTAATGTTCGGTTTTTATAGAACTCAAAACCGAAACCGTTCGGTTTTTGGCGGTTCGGTTTTTTCGGTTTATTATCGGTTGCGGTTCGGTTTTTCGATTTTTTCGGTTTCTAACCGTTTATATTTGGGCATGAAAAATATATACCAACAAACTTATATTACATAAAAAATTGGTTATTCTTATTTACCTTTTTTTTGTCAATCTAAGCATAATAATATTTATTGCATAAACCTTTAATTACACGCATATAAATAAGAAACACACATGCAAGTGAACATACATATAGTATGATCATCGTCATATATTTATTGATATATTCTAAAATAAACACACGACACGATAAACACACATATAAACATAAACGTTAAGATAAATATATTATAAATCTACCAACAAAATGAATATGAATATATAAATTTGATTAATTTAGTTATTTATTCATGTTATATTAATTATATATCATTATATAATAAAATCGGTTCGGTTCGGTTTTTACGGTTTGGTTTTTGGACAAAAACCGAAACCGAACCGTATTTTCCGGTTTTTGAAAAATTAAAAACCGAATCATCGGTTTTTAGTTTTGGTCGGTTTTTTTGGTTCGGTTTTTTCGGTTTTCGGTTCGGTTTCGGTTTTTTCGGTTTCGTTTGCTCACCCCTAGTTTTTGCTAAAGCAACGGCCAATGGGTGTCAAGTGAACAGTAACTAACAGTCGTTAACTAATGACCGTTATCTTTAATAATAATATAAATCCAACATAAATTTACGTAATTAATCCTTCATGTAACAGGTCCGTTGCAAAGTCAGTCATTCATGACTAACTTTGCAACAAAACGCTAAAATAAAGACAATTTTCGTAACAAAATAGGAAAATAATTTACGAAAACATTCCTTTGGGTTATCGATCCGTTACAGAGTTAGTCCCTCTCGCTTCGCGGCGGAACGTAACAGAAATCAATAATTTTGTATTCAAAATCCCGTCACAAAGCGCGAGGCTTCAAACCTCATAATATATCATAAATAAACATTCAATATTATCCATTTAATGCATGCATTTCAGTTTACAAAAATGGTCTAACAAATGCTCTGTGTACTTGTATATATAGGATAGTAGTTTTATTTTGGTTCAATGATGGTTCTCTATGTATCTTATTTTGTTCTTTTAGGTCCCTTATCCTTTTAATTTGCTTGATTAATTGGGGAGGAATGCCTTTTCTTTGTAATTATTTCTTTTATGGATTCTATAAAATTTATTGCCTTTCTAAGAAAAGAAACTATAACATAATATTAAGTTGGTCTAACCCCCTTTTGGTTAATAACTCTTTTGTGAACTATGAATAACTTAACACACCATTAACTATAATTAAATTTTTACAGCCTCAAAAAGCATCTACTTTTAGCAGCTTACCTAACACCACATTTGGCTCATCACATAAATCTTTGCATATATTCTTCTACAAATCTCATTTCTTTAATAAATGCAATATGTTAGTGCAAATATTACGATATTTAATATAAATGGTCTCTTATGCTTTAATACTGACAAACATGTAACTTATAATATATAACGTAAAATGTGCAAGTTACTTGGTTACACAAATCATTAAAGCATACATTCATCAACACCTCTCGACATGCTTCAACAACAGGTTCGAATATGTTTGTTAAGTTGCATTATGATCAAACCATTTAACAACCCATTGAGAATGTTTAAAATATTTTTTAAAGTCAATAAGCATTTTCAAACTAAGTAAATAAATATTTTTAAACATACTTAAAACATTTTTAAACACATTTAAATTAAATGTTTACACAAATTACACTTAAATAAAATAACTAGACATTTTATTTTAGGTAACTAGTTAAACAAAAACTAATTTATTAAATCCTTAATGCCCAAGTAATTATAAAAGAATTATTAAATTAATTTTTAGTACAAGGAAGTGTAAAATATACTAGACAAAAGGAGTGTCTCCTGGCACTCCACGGATCCGTAAGATATGGATCCACGGATCCTCCAAAGTGCCAATTTTGGACAGAAACGTTTTCTATAAATATAGCCCATTCTCTTTCATTTTAACCAACGATTTTCCACCTTTTCTCCCTCATGCTTTCACACATTTAAGTCACCATTATAACCAAGATCTTGCAATGTTATAACACACATTCTCAAGTTTTTAAATCATCACCAAATCTTGATTATAATGCTTCTAACTTTCATTTATTAAAAGCATGTTGTAAAAATCGGCCCAGTCGGTCGATTAATCGGTGCATAATCATTGATTGGTTACTAAACGCTTGAATTTATCATAATCGGCCTCTTTAATCGGTTTCGTCAAAGATTGCTTAAAAATGGGTAAACATTAATAAGAGAAAATCAGTCTAATCGGACAAAATCGCTTAAAAATAGGTCAACAAATGATGCGTGGGAATCGCACCTTGCTTTACCTCTCGAGGGATCTCGAGAAGCTTACAACCCCCACCAGGCAGTGTACCTGATCGTTGTAGTATAGTATAGTGACAAGTACCGGGGGATTGATCGTTCAGCTTAGGAATAGTGTCGCTAGGATTAGAAAACCTGATTAATAGTTCTAGAGGTGAGGGATGATTATTTTTGTGTTTTTATATTTTATGAAAGCAATTAAAATCTCGGGTTTTAAAGGAGTGGGCGGAATTAGTTGCTATTCAACTAGCCCAAAACTAAGATGCAATCAAAATAAAATAATAAAAATAAAATTAAACTAAATTATACTAAGGTTGTGAGCAGTGGTTGGAGAAATTGTGTTTACTTAGACTTCACTACTCCCTAGATATCTTTTACATGTTAATTACTTGTTACACTTGTATGAATGACGGATTGTATTCCTTAATACCATTCGTGGGGTGGCATACATAACTCCCCAACTCTATGAGCTCTTATCTCCTCATACACCATGACCCAGCACAACTATAGGGATTGTAAACAGTGGCTCATGCATTAAATACAACCAATAAAGACCTAGTACGCCTCGGTTCATGTTTCTTAAGACGTTCAAGCATGTTACCATTTGGAGATCTGCCAGTTTTCTTAAGCCTAACATATAAATCATTCATTCAAGACAAGAATAGACAAGTAATCAACACATAATCAACATCTAGGTTTCATTAGATCTAAGCAAACACAAGAGAGATCTAGCCTAGCATAATGGAATTGAGACAAGAACAAGATATAAACAACCAACACATAGACATATTGATTGAATTGAAAGTACACTTATCTCAATTACAATGCAAGGTCTCAAGGGTTTGGAACCCTTGAAAAACCTGTAAAAGAGGCACCAAAATCGTCTTTAGGGTTTCACCAAAACTTCTCTCTTTTAATGAAAAAAACTAGAAAACTATATATAGGAAAAATAGTCTGACGGCGTCAAGAGTAACTTCTGACGCTGTCACCTCGCCGCCATATACTTCCTCGGACGGCCTTGATCCACTTATGACGGCCTATGTGACGCCGTCACCACCCACGGTATATTAATTTTGCCACTTTGACGCCGTCACGAATCCGTCTGACGCCGTCACCACCTTCGAAGTTTAATTCTTCATGTCTGACGCCGTCAAGATGATGGTCTTGACGCCGTCACCTTGTATTTTCAGCATGGAAATTTGGTACTTTGCCGTTTTCTTCACTTTTATGCTCCAAAAACGTCCAAAATAGCTTCTTTTCCAGAATTCACTCTCCAAACACCTAAAATCACAAAAGGAACGATTTAGGGCAATATTTGATCAAATAAAGTCGGATTCGGGCTTAAATGACCCCCTAAAAACGGATCATTTTTCGCCTCATCATATACCCTTACACTTGAGATTTGCTTGTCCTCAAACAAATGAGCTTTTATTCTACTCAAAAGATAAGTTAGGGGTCATTTAACACTAATATAAAAGTAATTACAACAAATAATCGTTCCACTAAAGACCATTAGACAAGCACGGAGGTCATACACAAGCACCTCACAAATAGTGTTTAGATACTCACATCTCTCGGGTGTAATAAAGTAATATAACATTATGGAAATGGAAGATATCTCTCACTACCTGTCATAGCAAAATAGATTACCATAGGCTTGGGAAAGGATCAAACCTCCACCACATGGCGTAAGCACCTAGGATAAACTATCAAAGAGGTCTTTTAAAGGGTTATAACGTTAGGTGTAGGGATATGAATTACACGGTTTTGTTGGATAAAGGAAGTTTTACTGGTGGCGAGTTAACAATCTTAGTTAATTACATGTACAAGATGGCGTTGCTAAGCCAAGACTAGACTCGACTTAAGCTAATAAATGAAAAATAACAAAAACATAAAATAAACATAGAATGAAAACGGGATGGTAGTCCGTATGTTTTTTCTCTTTTTCTTTTTTCTATATATTTATTTTTTTTTTTTTTTTTGCATACACTCTTACCCTACCATCCGAAATAATACATCATAGGGATTTGAGCAATCCCCTTACACTTGAATCTTTACATACTTTACAATTAACTAATCTAATGACTCGAATTAAGAAAATCAAAACACTTGGAGCACTTTTAAGATTAACGTACATATGGGGGTAATATATGATGTTCTTCCCCATTACTCCATAAAATAAGTACTTACCCATGAGTCCCAATAGTCCCAAAACAATATGTACAATGATATGACTCGACTTAGCAACCATGTAATCAATTAGAAAGTTAACTTAGGGTTTAACAAATAACAATAATGCACTAAAAATGAGCGCATGCACGGAAGGCTAAGGCGATTTGGGTGTACATTTAAGTGGGGTGTAACAAATTCTTCCTTTAAGTAAAATGCTTAAAGTTAGAAACGAAAAGATAGGCTCGGAGGGGTGTACTAGGGGTTTCGTGTACTAAAAATGAGTACAACGCTAAGGGTGTGGGAAAAATTAGTTGACTTAACTAGCCAAGTAATATGACTTAAATGGTCAAGTAATTATGATACGGGTTTAACACAAGGGTGATCCTAATGCCTCTTATCATGTAGTAAATCCTACCACACGAATGTAGTCTCACTAGCGGTCTCGGGATGCATCACTAACGCAAGTTCTAGAATCTAAATGCTACCGGTACACTCATAAGCACTAATAATGAATGCTTTTCCTATCAAATCTAAAGGCGAACCTCACATTTTTGGGTGGAAAATTTTTCTGAATATACGGTTATGTGCTAGTCATACAATCTCCTATCCATGAGACGCTTGCTATGGCTAAAGTTTCACTCCTAAATGTTGTAAAAAATTTTAAATTTGGCGCTAAAATTACACTAACAAGTATTTCTCATAGTTTTATTACTCATCTACTATCAAACAAAACAAACTCAAGCGAAAGTGCATATGTAAGGTATCATCTTTTTACCCTCCCCTTACACTTAAGATGAACATTGTCCCCAATGTTCAAGTAAAGAATGTAAAAGTTAAAAAGTAAAGAGAATGAAATCAAATACTCCCCTGATTCGCTCGGTATGGATTTTAGGTTGGCCAGGTTAAATCTTCCTCCAAGAAAACGAACAATCAAAGCTTCCCTTCCAGAATATAAATCATCTTCTTGTCATAAATAACCTGTAAATCCTGAAAACAATAGACAAGGCAACCTCGCGTAAAATCGGCGGCATCCTATATAAGTTACTAAATCCTAGAAAACAAGATAAGATATAATGCTTGTGGAATGAAGTTTGCAGATTTCCTGGAGATTATAAAACTTAATAATTCACAAAAACCATAAGACTCCATTAGAAAAACAAAACCGGTAAAATTTCCAGATTTTAACTCCTGACGCCGTCAAGAGCAATACCCTGACGCCGTCAGAATGGACCTGCAGAAATTCTTATGTTAAATTTCCGGAAAATTTCTGGAAAAACTTTGTCCTACTTCCTGGAAAATCCTGCAAAACTTCATTATGACTCAATACAAGCATTTGACTCTAACAAATACGAATATACATGTTCATTAAATATTGTGGAGAATCATGATCGGTTTGTTTCTTAAAAACATATTTGGGGTTTCCCCTTACACTTATCTTTTGCAAAAATACCTTTAGGTTGAAGTTAAGACTAGGCTAAACAACATAATAAAGTATTTCACATTTTAGTAGAGAAACATGATCAACCAACAATAAAAATAAAACATGCATACGGAAGTAAATAACAATCACACAAATAAAAATCACACAAAACATGGGTTGCCTCCCAAGAAGCGCTTTTCTTTATTTATGAGTCTTGTAGCTAGACTCAAAGTCGTGGGTTACTACGTGATCTCATCATTGGTTCCACTCTCTAGGTCGTCTTCTAAACCAGTTTTGTATTCCGGACCTAGTTGCAAGCACTCTTTGTAGAAACCAAGCATCCTATTTCTAACATACTCTACTCCTCTACGTCTATCCTCATTATTCCTATAATAAGCTGCTTGCTTGCGTTCCTTTTCGAAATTAGAGAGAAGGCGGTATTGCTCAATCTTGTAGGGCATTTGATAAGCAACCTCATCATTGTCTTTCTTGAACCTAACTATCCCTAAAGTCGGATCATAACTCATCCTAGTGGCTTCAACAAAAGGCTTCCCGAATATAACTTGGCTTAGGCAAGAATCTATCACGGGACGAGTGTCTTCCACTATCATAAAATCAATCTCATAGGTGAGATTCCCTATAATCACATGTACTCCCTTAACTCTTCCTGCAAAATTACTTATCCAACTTTTACCGGGCATCATCCTAAAATTGAGTTGCTTCTTCATCATCCAATTGTAAAAAGTCCTAGACATTATGTTCACGGGGGATCTAAGGTCGATGTAAGCTTTCCATATATGCATGTGCCCGATATTGCATGGGATGTTAATGTTAGAGGGGTCTCCCATTTTGATCAGGGGGTCGCCAAAGATATATGTTTTCTCGGGACTATCGAATAAATCCTTATGGTATTCCCGTTCCTCCTCGGTTGGCAACTTATCAAAGTATTTCTCTATAGGTTCTATCTCCTCCAGTTTCTCATCCTTTTTAACCTCAACTTCCCTACTCTCATCCTCACTATTGGCTTCTACTCTAACTTCATCCTTGTCACTCTCCTCTATCTCCCTATCTATCGGCTTAATGGTGACAACATTGACAAAGTGGACATGTTTGGATGATGAGGGGTCCTTAACTTGGATTCCACTATTGGTGTCCCTAGTGTCCTTCCTAGGTGTGGCTAATGTTTGGTTGTTGAGGGCTTTCAACAAGTTGTCGATCTTGTTGGTCATCTCCGTTTGTTGTTGGTTGAATTCGGTTTCAAACTTAGCTATGCGAGCTTCTTGAGATGCCATAAATTTCGACATCAATCCTTCAAGATTGTTGGTACTACCATAGTTGTTAGAAGGATTGTTGTTGAAGGTACGGTTGGATGGGGGACCGTTTGATTGGTAACGATTAGGCGGATTGGAAGAATTTGGTTGATTGTGCTTCCACCTAAGGTTTGGGTGATTTTTCCATGAGGGGTTGTATGAATCACCGTATGTGTTTGGCTCGGGCTTGAAAGTGTACCACTTATCTCCCGCTTCGTCGGTACGCGTGGATGCGTAGTCCGCAAAAGCTGTTCCGGGGAGTTCCACACAATCACGAGTGTCATGGAGACCACTACATAATTCGCATGAAGAAGTGATTTTGTTCACTTGGCTTGAATGCTTCGGAGCTTCGTAAGATTTCATGAGAAACTTGACTTGGTCCTCAAGTTCCATGATCCTACGGTCGGGAGTGCTTGAATTGTTCGAAGGCAAAGATATTGCCTTGACCGTTTTGTTCAAATCACGGGGATCATTCCAACTTTCGTTGTCATAGAGAGCAAGATCTTCTATGAGTTCCCATGATTGTTCCGCACTAAGATCACGTAGCTTACCACCGGCCGATTGGTCAATGGTTCGCCTCGTGGAGATGTCGATATGGTCATAGAAGATTTGGACTTGGAGCCAAAGATCTATGCCATGATGAGGGACTTTTTGGAGTAAGTCCTTGAAACGAGTCCATGCTTCATAAAGAGATTCATTTTGACGTTGTTGGAACATCAAGATGTCATTCCTAAGCTTAGTAGTTCTCCCCGGTGGGAAAAATTGAGCAAGGAAATGAGTGGTGAGATCATCCCATGTGGTGATGGATCCCGCGGGTAAACGCTCAAGCCATTGACTAGCTTGATCCCGTAGAGAGAATTGGAATAGGCGTAAACGGGTAGTCTCTCTAATTTCAACACCTAGGTCTATGGAATCTACGATTTTGAGGAAGTCCTTAAGGTGTTGGTTTGGATCTTCGGAACGAAGTCCATGGAATGCACATCCGCTTTGCACCAACCGGATGGTGTCGGATCGTAAGGGGGTCACATTGGCTCCGGTGAGCTCAATGGTGTTTCGGTAGCCTTGGTGGCTGGGTCGGGAATACTCTCCTAAGGTTCGGGGCCTAAGGGGTTCTAATGGTGGGTTTTGTTGTGGTGGGATGATGGGTTCAAAGATGTTACCACCTTCCATGATGTCGGATGGTAAAGAGTTACGAACAAAGGCACGAAGAAATAAGATAGACTAAAGAAGACCTAAAAATAAAAATAAAAATCTTACTAGAAAGGAATCTAGCAAGTAGACCTAATAAAAAGAAATCCTAACCTAGACAATAACTATTCCCCGGCAGCGGCGCCAAAAACTTGATGCGTGGGAATCGCACCTTGCTTTACCTCTCGAGGGATCTCGAGAAGCTTACAACCCCCACCAGGCAGTGTACCTGATCGTTGTAGTATAGTATAGTGACAAGTACCGGGGGATTGATCGTTCAGCTTAGGAATAGTGTCGCTAGGATTAGAAAACCTGATTAATAGTTCTAGAGGTGAGGGATGATTATTTTTGTGTTTTTATATTTTATGAAAGCAATTAAAATCTCGGGTTTTAAAGGAGTGGACGGAATTAGTTGCTATTCAACTAACCCAAAACTAAGATGCAATCAAAATAAAATAATAAAAATAAAATTAAACTAAATTATACTAAGGTTGTGAGCAGTGGTTGGAGAAATTGTGTTTACTTAGACTTCACTACTCCCTAGATATCTTTTACATGTTAATTACTTGTTACACTTGTATGAATGACGGATTGTATTCCTTAATACCATTCGTGGGGTGGCATACATAACTCCCCAACTCTATGAGCTCTTATCTCCTCCTACACCATGACCCAGCACAACTATAGGGATTGTAAACAGTGGCTCATGCATTAAATACAACCAATAAAGACCTAGTACGCCTCGGTTCATGTTTCTTAAGACGTTCAAGCATGTTACCATTTGGAGATCTGCCAGTTTTCTTAAGCCTAACATATAAATCATTCATTCAAGACAAGAATAGACAAGTAATCAACACATAATCAACATCTAGGTTTCATTAGATCTAAGCAAACACAAGAGAGATCTAGCCTAGCATAATGGAATTGAGACAAGAACAAGATATAAACAACCAACACATAGACATATTGATTGAATTGAAAGTACACTTATCTCAATTACAATGCAAGGTCTCAAGGGTTTGGAACCCTTGAAAAACCTGTAAAAGAGGCACCAAAATCGTCTTTAGGGTTTCACCAAAACTTCTCTCTTTTTAATGAAAAAAACTAGAAAACTATATATAGGAAAAATAGTCTGACGGCGTCAAGAGTAACTTCTGACGCTGTCACCTCGCCGCCATATACTTCCTCGGACGGCCTTGATCCACTTATGACGGCCTATGTGACGCCGTCACCACCCACGGTATATTAATTTTGCCACTTTGACGCCGTCACGAATCCGTCTGACGTCGTCACCACCTTCGGAGTTTAATTCTTCATGTCTGACGCCGTCAAGATGATGGTCTTGACGCCGTCACCTTGTATTTTCAGCATGGAAATTTGGTACTTTGCCGTTTTCTTCACTTTTATGCTCCAAAAACGTCCAAAATAGCTTCTTTTCCAGAATTCACTCTCCAAACACCTAAAATCACAAAAGGAACGATTTAGGGCAATATATGATCAAATAAAGTCGGATTCGGGCTTAAATGACCCCCTAAAAACGGATCATTTTTCGCCTCATCAACAAAATCGCTTAAAAATTGGTCAACAAACTGATTAATCGGACAAAATCGGTCAAAGATATCTTAAAAATGGTCAACAAACCGAGTAATATCTATGTTTGACTTTGAACTTTGAAGAATTATGTATTATGTTTATATTTGAACACTTGAAATATTTGAACTTTGATGCACTATACTTATCTCATACATATAATATAATATGATATCTAAAATTACAATCTTGTGCATAAAAAATCCAATCCGATTAATCGCTAGGCCCTACCCAACCGCTTACTAGCGCCTAACGATCTTTACAACCTTGATGCTACTTGATCTTCCATCCTTGCAAGCTTAGAGATCTTGCCATCCTCATCCACCACAAGCACACCAACATACGAAGATCAATCACAACAAGATTGGAGAATTTGCGATCTTCATTCATTGAAGGCTTCTTATGACAAGAAGTTCATTTAGTTTAGTTATTCACATCTACTTGACACTCATGTCTTGGATCATCATTGTACACCACCTTGTATCACTATTATACAACAAACTAGAGGTTGGGTGGTTTATTTGTTTAGATCATAAAATAAAAAGTTTGTTATGTTGGGCCATAAAACATAACGGGTTTGGTTGTCTCCAAAGAATGACTTGATACTTAGCTTAGTATCGGTAAATATTGTAAGCAACGGTTGTAAGGTTTTTTCCGCCGAGAAGGGAGCTTATTGATCTAGTGAAGTAACTCTCGAGTTTGGTACTCGGGGAGTGGAGTAGGGCAAGGAAGATAGCTTCGTGCCGAACCACTATAAATCACCGTGTCCGGTTTGCATTTTCTTTTACTTATCGCTTTACCTTTACATTTCCATTTATCGCTTTATGCTTGCATTGTGTTTATGTTTGTGTTATGTTTTTGTGTTGTGATTATGTTTATGTTGAGATGAAACTATCACTATTACTTTTCATATTACGTCACATTTGATCGGTCGTTTGATACGAAAAGATTTAAGTTCTTAATCGGAAACGTATTCACCCCTCTACATTTTCCACACAATCGATGAAACTCGAGTAGCTAGGATTATCCATCCCATGTTAAAAGATCCTAAATTTAAATCATGATTTGCAGCACTTTACAACATTTTGACTTTATTTAAGTTAGATGTGTTTTTAAATTTTTGCTTGCATATTTTAATATTTTTAAGAACTCAACACCTTTTGTTACTGATGCACGAGACATTCCTCATTTTACGGTTTCTAGGTGTATGGTTCACATAATGTTTTGAGGGAATTGTAATTTGTTAAGAGAATTGTAATGTATTCTAAATAAATTGAAATGTGAATGAATTGTAATTCGTCAAAACAATTGTAATGCTAATCTAAATTAGTTGTAATGTAATAATAATAATAATATAAATAATAAAATAAATAATAAATAGTTAAATTCGATAAGAAGTAATTAATTATTAATATAATAATAATAATAAAATATTTCAATTATATAATAAATATAATTAATAATGAAAAAGAGATTGACAATCTTTTTAAATTCTAATATTTATAAATTTTAAATATAAAAAGATATCATCATTTACTATTTTATATTATTTAATTATAAAATAAAAATATTTAGCAATAATAAGAATAATAACAATAAGAATAATAATAATAATTTATAAATACTGATGCTTTATAAAATTCTCCCAAAGTATATATGCAATTCTCTCACAATATAAAACTCTAAATTACAATATAGTTGTAAAACCCGAAATTCTGAAACAGGTGAAATAACCAAAAATGCCCTCTAATTTTGAACTTTTGAAATGACGACTAATAATCTAAAACATTAAGTATGATTATAACCTAAGTATTTAAATGTTAATACATGAACGTTACGCGATATATGGAATCTACAAAACTTATGATAAATAAAACTTATATATTATGTATACGTATTATATCATAACACGACTTATAAGACTTCCATAGGACTAAATATTTTATTTTGTACACATATTATTGGTAAATATGGAAAACTTAATTAACTTTAATAACCTCCCCATAATCACGGCTAATATCTTTCACTCACCCTATAATCATGCTCATATCACGCAACAGGATCAAATCAAATTAAAACTTACCAAGATTAAAATCACGCTCCACCTCTTAACATATGATATGATATAGATACGTTTCTTTCTATCCTCCTTTTCTGTCATATTCGGTTTCTTTCATCTCCATATCGACACCAGAAAATGTCGACTAAGCATTGAAGGGTTTTGATCGTGGAACGTTATTTCAAAGGGTACAGGTTTGCTTCGTAGGACTTGCTCGTTGGGTCTCGTCGAATCTTGATGTTCTTGTTCGTTTCCCGTACTTGTGACGGTTGTGTTTGTGTTTTTGATCTACTTACGTATAGCATTGAGGTAAACCCTTGAATCTCATACACGAATGAATCTTTACGCTCGATATTTCCGTTTATCACATCTCGTTCATAAACCATTTAAACTTGCTAATATGTCACTTAAACGCAACTAAGAGATTACTAGAAGAAACCATTTGTTGAGGTGCATGTAAATACGTTTAAGTCTTTAGCCAAATGAATGCATAGTACTTGTAGTATGACCATTGTTAACTATCGACGAATCGGTTTTCGAATCTTTATACTAATCAGGAGTAGCGCAAGAGATGAGGTTATTTTGCATTAAAATGGTAACGGTTTCCATGCATGCCTTTTGTCTAAACCATATAGTTGGTCATGAAGTATATTATTTTGAGAATGGATCTCACAATTGCATTTTTGATTTGATGGTCGTTAAAACATTTTAAACTCAATATGAAACTTGGAAAACTTTAAAGGTTTACATGTCGAGTCCTGCTTTGCATTTTCAAATGTTAACCCAGCCTAAAAGTATTTTTGGAAAACTCTTATCTTATTATAAGACTATGTGTCACCTTAAATGATTAATATGATACGAGACCCTAATCGTATATAACCATTAAAAAGGAACGATTAGTTGCAGGCAAAGAACATGTCATGAGTTTTTATGGTACGTATGTGTGTGTCGAATATGTAGCTTTTTGTCCGTCTTGTTTAATCGGTACAAAAACAAAGGATGCACATTGTAGTGTTACGTAGATATTACTTTGTGAACCATAAAATTTGTTAAACTCTATGCGCCTGTATATTTCAATCACTAAGAAAATTATATGACCAAAGTTCTATTTTACGTATGTGCATGGAGTCGACTTACGAAATCGGTTAGAAGCTACTTTAAAACGGTTAAATACTTGTATGACAAGGGTAATATTCGAATGGTGTAAATACGTATGAATCGGTCGAGGCATGTTAAAAAATTTAAAGGCGAATCGTTTTCGATAATAATACAAGTGGTATAATACATTCGAAGAAGAAGACATCTAGCATACTACGTATTAAGATTTTTCAAATAAATCTAAAATATGAAATTTACATTTATAACTCTAAACTTTACGAAATTATCATGTTTAACCCTAAACTACTATATTGGTCATTTAACACTTAAAGATTATTTAAATGTCATATATAACCTTCAATTATTAAATTACTATTTCGAGAAACTCACTAATTCGGAAAACCTGTTAAAATTAGAAAGTTACTGTTTTGGAAGGCTGTGATAAATGGAAAGCTACTAAAAATGGAAAGTCGACTAAAATGAGCAATCTGATTTAAAATGAGTATTAATAATAAGACGATCGTATATTCGTGTAGATTCGCTGAAGAAGGAGTTTGCTTATGATCTTATTGTTTCTGTTATGTTTGCACTTGCGGTTAAGGTACAGATATTCTAACCTTTCAGTAAGGTTTCTTATGACTCATGATCCGTTTCAATTCCACTATTATGATTTCTGATCTTTATATGTCTGATATCCTTGGTTCATTTGATAGTATAATTTTGTATGAAGACCCTTTTAAAAATATAACCTGATGACTTTTGAGAAAAACTATTTTTGAAATGATTTATGTGATTACGATACGATGCCAGTTTTATATGAATGTTTTATGACTTTTATGAAATGTGTTTTTAAAGAGATACTTTTACGATAAAAAAGTTTTAAATAATTTTCAAAAGTCCTTAATCTGTTTTATTCTCTAAGATTTCCCACGACTTTCTTTAATATATTTTGATTATTTAACTTCAAATTTTGAACCTTGGCTATAAACCCTTTTGCTATTATGAACCTTTGATTTGAACCTCATGATATGAATATTTGATTTGGACCTTTGACTTGAACCACTATAATCCCTTTGTATGATCCATATTTGATCGATCCATTTCTGTTAGGATTTGATTTGATATTTGTTGTATGCTATATTCCATTTCTTATAGCATTCCTATGCCCTTATATGCTGCCCATTATTTGATTAAATTGTAGCCAGTCATGGGGAGTCCATGGCCTTGCCACTGATGCACCAGTGGTATTGACACTATCTGTGGAGGTGGGTTTTTGTCCACAGCGTTTCCTATTATGCTATAGCACCATGGCCATTAATTTTATTGTATGTATGCTTAGCCTAGAGCTTGGTATATCTATATATGTCTTGCAGGGAGCGTATGGATGCATCCTAGGTACTTTGTCTCGTTTTGAATTTGGTGAATGGGTATGTGTGTGCGATACACTCCATTTCACATTTGGTACATCGAGCTAGCTACTCTATGTACAATTTGATATATGATTGTTGGGCATTTATGTTAGTTCTACTTTTATATGATCCTTATTATCTTGTCTTCTCCATTGTGATTAACTTACGTCTTCCTTATTTCAATTGCTTACACTTATGATCCGTTTCATTTTCCTTTAATTCGTCTGACATTCCATATTCGTATTTCCTTTGATTATATTCTGTTAGTCCTACTATATGTTCCATATTCCTTGACCTTTGTCTCAGTAGGTTTGCTTGGATTCATTTCGCATTCAATTGCGTTTTTCTTTGTTTATTAGTTTTCATTTGTTATATCTGTTCACTGTTGATAGCTTCTCATGGATTAAAGAATAGACTTGGAGATTCTCTTTTTGTTATAAGTTTGTAATTAGTTTGGAAGTTGTAATGTTTAGAATTAGTCCCTTATCTTTTCTTTAGAACTGTTTTGTGAACCTCGTATTACTAATGTATTCTGCTTGCTTATGTTCTGATTTGACCCCATAATGTTACACTTTAGCCCTTTTCGGGTTGGGGTGTTACAATAATTCCAAACTTTTCATCAAAATTCTTATGTAATCTAAATTTCATCACTTGATATAGTTGAAGTGACTGAATTACATTTACAATAAAAAATAAACAACTTATGCAATATAATCTGAATTACAATTTTCTTCATTCTTCAAACCAAACAGCATACATAATATAATCAAAGTAAAATTACACACAACTGCATCCAATGGTTTGTTCTCGAGTTTGTATATCCACTATCCAATACATTAAACGTTCAAGTTAGAAAAATAAAAAAATCGATCTTCAATGTTACATGTGAGATGGTCAGGGACATAATCATCTCATGCCAAGTTATAAAATGTGACTCGTAACTTATTCACGTATTTGTTTGTTTTCTTTTATCAATTTTGACTAAGCTAACCATTTTTAGACAGTGTTGGAGTCTCATTTGAGACGAGACCTGCTTACTAAACTTCCTAACTTAATATCAAAATACTAAAAAGTGATAATGACGAAAATAACTTTAACATGTATAAACGATACAGTTAAAAACATTGAAGAAGCAGCTAGCTTCAAACATCAAATTGCTCGTAATGGGAGCCAAAATCACGCGTTAAAACTCCTACGCCCACGTGTTAAGACTTAAGGCCATTATAATTATACCCCTCTTTTAACCACACACGGTCACCACCAATCTTCCTTGAGCGATTATCCGTTTGACTGAACCATATGTTTTCTATTTGTGTATGTGAATTTTATTGTGAAATACTTTTGTGTCTACGTGAGATATCTTTATGTGATTGACTTATTAATCATTACTACAACACTATGCCCTCGTCTTGAAAGAATAAATACTAAAAGTGACAATTTGTGAGCGAAAAAAAAATTGATCACGTATAGTACCCCCGGACCCAAGAATAATAGATCGGGTCCGGCCCAAACTAAAAGAACAACCGCGGAGAATACCCCACAACCCAAACCACTAAGCCCTGTATCAGACCATGAATACCGGGCCAGGTCCGACTATCCAAACACGATGGGCCGCAGATATAACTCATCCAAGGCTAAACCGTGACGTGGCCCATTCCAATAGTACTGCCAGCTATCACATAGCGCACAGAGACAAAAAGGACATAGGGTACAAGATAGTGGGATGAACCGAACATCAAGGGAGGTGCACCACTCCGAGAAATACGTGCAAACGGTCGAAAAGGACAAGTCTACCTCACCTATATAAAGAGGAAAGATCCTCACCTATTTGGTAACACACAACTCTCTCTCTCTCTCTCTCACACTTATTTAGACAATTAGTCCCCTCACATTACACTTACTCTCACACCCGAGGTTGACCGCGGAAGTCCCTCTTCCGCGGTGAGACTAACAGTGCTTCTTTCTTAGCAGATTAAACACAAGATTTTTGTGGTCCAGAGCTCAGTCCCTCAAGAATTAGCCCGTGCTAAATCTTGAGCCGTATCCAAGTTTTGTACTAACAAGTGGCGCCATCCGTATTGGGAACCGTTAACTTAACTATGTTTCAAAAAGATACTCAACCAGCATGAGTAAACCGGCAGGAAGCGGCTCTACTCCAACCCAAGAGCAATCCACAGTACGGAACACTCTGGAGAAGGAGAAGAGTCAAGAAGCAAACGAGCCATTATCAGACGCGGCAATCCGGGAGTTCTGCGACAAGCATTACGACCAGTTGCTGCCTCTGATGGCTGAAAAGGTTCACCAAGAGAAGTTAAGGCAAGTGCAAACACGCCTTGACTTCGACAGTGATGAGGGGAGAGACGGAAGATCTCGAGAACGAACTCAGCATTCTGGATCCAAGTCCTTGGGGAAAGAAGAGGCCAAACAAAGAAGGAGAAGCAGCCCAAGCATACGGTCCGGACCATCTGACCACTCATGCTCTCGAAGTGTCTTCTCCCGACTTAGTAGTGGAAAAATAAGAACATCCGAGGAAGATTATGAACAACAAAGATATCCCCGGTCAGCCGTCTTCTCACGTTTGGGAGAAAAACGAGACATCAAATCACGACTGGGAAACCAGAGGACAGACGTGTTCTCACGACTAGAATCCAAGAGCCGCACCAGAAAGGGACGGATTGGGGAGATCGAGTATCCGCGGCGAGAAGAAAGCGGGGAAAGAGCAGAAAGGCGGAGAAAAAGAAAGTCCAGTCCAACCTGTAGTAGCACACCCCGCTCCAGGAAAAGATGTGCAGGGGGGAGATCCGCACACTCCGATCCCGGAAGGCGGAAAGAGTTGTCATCCCCGGAAAGTGAAGGAAGTGATGGAGAATACTGGAAACCCAAATCCAAAAGCTACAAAGATGAGGAGGACGATCTCTATCGTCCATACGATGTCGAGGATACCGACCCATTCACGTACCACATCAGAAGCTTTGAATTCCCCAAAAGAACCAGGATGCCAGCAAATGTCAAAACTTATGACGGAACAAGTGATCCAGAAGACCATCTGAAGAACTTCTGTACCGCGGCCAAGGTTGAGCGATGGGCCATGCCCACATGGTGCCACATGTTCAACTCGACTCTCGTGGGTCACGCCCGGGTGTGGTTTGACGAACTACCCGCGGAAAGTATCGACAATTTCGAAGATTTGCGGAAAAGTTTTCTGTCCTACTTCCTCCAACAGAAGAAATACGCAAAAGATCCAGTGGAGTTACATCACATCAAACAAAGGGAGGGAGAACCAACCGGAGCTTTCGTAGAACATTTTAAAGCCGAAAGTATGCACGTGAAAGGGGCTCCGGAATGTATGAAGATCTCAGGCTTCATGCATGGGATCAATAACCCAGAATTGATTAAAAGGATTAACGACAAAATCCCACAAACAGTGGATGAAATGTGGAAAGCAACCAAGGCCTTTCTCAGAGGTACCACCGCCGCGGCAAACCAATCCAAGAAGAAGCAGGACCGCCCTGCGTGGAAAACTCAAGAAAATGGGTCTAAGGGCGCCCAGAATAATCAGGTGTTTGAACGAAAATCGGAATTCAGGGACGCTCAAGAGCAGACAAAAGGAGAGCTGATCGGTTCACACTTCTGACCAAGACGCCAAAGGAAATCCTAGCAATGGACTCTGTCAAGTTCACAGCCCCACCACCCATGGCAAGCCCGGTGGTATCGAGAAGCAAAGACAAGTACTGCGACTTTTACAGGGAAAGAGGGCACACAACGGATGAATGTTTCCAGCTGAAAAAGCAAATGGAGGAAGCAGTCAGGTCCGCCAACTAGCACACCTGGTGAAAGAGATCAAGAATGGAAGTCAAAAGGGGGGAGCAACTAAAGGTGGTAAAAAAGAAGCCACAACAAAAGACAAAGCTCCCGCCATATTCATGGTCCAATCCTGGCAAAGGAATGTAAGGCAGAAGGTCCCAACACAAACATGTCCGAACCTGGAAATATCTTTCCCACCAGTAGAAGGGGACGATTGGGACGACCACCCGCTGGTGGTTAAAGCAGATGTTGGCGGCCACCTCATCCATAGGATGTACATAGACAATGGGAGCGCGTCAGAAGTACTCTATGAGCACTGTTTTAATCGTCTGAATCCAGAAGTCAGAAAGAGGATGATTCCCGCCACAACCCCACTACTTGGCTTCAGCGGCGAGATATCATGGCCCCTAGGTCAAATCCTGCTAGAAGTAACACTTGGGGATGGCGAGAATTCAGCAAGTGCATGGATGAACTTCATGGTGATACGATCCCCATCCCCGTACAATGGAATCATCGGTAGGCCGGAAATAAGATTGCTAAAAATCATACCCTCAACAGCCCACGACATGATAAAGTTCCCTACCGCGGGAGGTATAGTAACACTCCATAGCGACAAAGTCATACCCGTTGAATGTCGCATGGTAGCAGAGGCATAGCCGCAGCAAGACATCGAGGCAGCCGCAGCAAGACATCGAGGCAGCCGCAGCAGAAGGTATCAAAGTGGCAATCCACCCTGAGTTTCCGGACCAAACCATCACCATAGGCGGAAGCCTCACCGCTCAAGGGAAAAAAGACCTATGCGACTTACTCAGAAGCAACCTGGACATCTTTGCATGGAAACCGTCAGATATGACCGGCGTTCCGCGGAGCATTGCAGAACATAAGCTTAATGTACGGGAGGGATACGCCCCGGTAAGACAGAAAATACAGGGGCAAGCTCCGGAAAGAAACAAGGCCATCAATGATGACGTAACCAAATTGGTCGAAGCCGGTATCATGCGGGAAGTCCACTATCATGACTGGTTGTCCAATCCAGTCCTAGTAAAGAAAGGCGACGGGAGTTGGAGAATGTGTGTAGATTTCAATGATTTAAACAAGGCTTGTCCCAAGGATTGTTATCCGTTACCGGAGATCGACTAGAAGGTGGAATCACTTTGCGGCTATGCATTCAAATGCTTCCTTGATGCATACAAAGGATACCACCAGATCCAGATGGCCGTGGAAGACGAAGAGAAAACCGCGTTCCATACAAGCCAAGGCATATTTTGTTACCAAAAAATGCCATTTGGTCTAAAAAACGCAGGGGCCACATATCAGCGGTTGGTTGACACGGCCTTCCAAAAACAAATCGGAAGAAATCTAGAAGTCTACATTGATGACCTAGTCATTAAAAGTCAATCAGAGGCGGACGTGTTAAGAGATATAGAGGAAACCTTTGCAACTCTCAGAAAGATTAACATGAAACTAAACCCAAAAAAGTGCACCTTCGGCGCAGAAGAAGGCATGTTCTTGGGACATTTGGTTAGCAAACAAGGGATCAGGCCTTGTCCAGACAAGTCCCAAGTTGTGACCCAACTGCCATCCCCAAGAACTTTGAAAGAAGTCCAATCCCTAAATGGAAAGCTGGTAAGCCTTAACCGATTCCTATCCAAGTCTGCGGAGAAATCACTGCCGTTCTTTCGAACATTGAAAAAATGCATCAAGAAGAGCGACTTTCAATGGACACCAGAAGCGGAAGCAGCTTTCAAAGAAATAAAAAAGCACATCGCCAACCTCCCAACCCTCACTGCCCCTCGCCCAAAAGAAGAGCTGATAATGTATTTATCCGCGGTGCGGGAAGCTATAAGTGCTGTCTTACTAGCAGAAAGAAGAACGTGCTAAATGCCAGTATACTTCATTAGTCGCGCTCTTCAAAGTCCGGAGATAAACTACAACCCAATGGAGAAGCTAATTCTGGCATTAGTCTACGCGGCTAGAAGGCTCAGAAGATACTTCCAAGCACACCCAATCGTTGTCATTACCAACCAACCAATCAAACAGGTATTGGCACAAACAGAAAAAACGGGCAGGATGACTAAATGGGCCATAGAATTAGGAGAACACGATATCAGCTATAGACCAAGAACAACAATCCGGGGGCAAATCTTGGCGGACTTCATCGCGGAAATACCAGAGGAAGAAACCGCGGCAATAAGTTCTTCAGCAGCAGAACCACCTTATACAGAACCCTGGAACCTGTACACAGATGGGTCCTCATGCCAGGAAGGATCCGGGGCTGGACTCATACTGACAATCCCGGAGGGCACGGAGTTCATGTACGCTCTCCGCTTTGAATTCCAAACATCCAATAACGAGGCAGAATACGAAGCACTAATAGCAGGGTTAAGAATAGCAAAGCAAATGGGAGTACGGGATATAGCTGCAAATGTGGATTCGCGACTAGTCGGGAACCAGATCAATGGCCTATACACGGCCAAGGAAGAAGCCATGGTCCAATACTTGGAAAAGGCAAAAGTCTTGATAAGCGGCTTCAGAACGTTCTCAATACGACAAATTCCTCGAAGCCAAAACAAGCAAGCGGACGCGTTAAGTAAGATCGCTTCCTCTAGCTTTGCTCATCTAACCAAACAAGTGCTGGTAGAAATACTCAAGGAAAAATCCATTAAGGAAAAGAAGTAATGCCCGTGGTAGAAGAAGAAGGGGACACATGGATGACACCGCTATGCGAGTACTTGCAAAACGGAACATTGCCAGACGAAGATAAGAAAGCCCGGAAGCTGAAAATAAAGGCAAGGCAATACGCCCTAGTTGATGGTGTTCTATTCAGAAAGTCATTCTTGGAACCATGGCTCCGTTGCGTTGGTCCGCTACAAGCTAACTATGTAATAAGGGAAATCCACGAAAGGGGCATGCAGTATGCACTTAGGACCGCGGTCCATAGTGGCAAAGGCCCTAAGATCCGGATACTACTGGCCAAGCATGCACAAGGACGCGAGAGAAATTATCCAAAAGTGTCAAGACTGCCAAGCTCACAGGCCGGTCCCCAAAAATCCGCAGGACAACATGGTCCCTATCATGTCCCCCTGGCCATTCTACAAATGGGGTCTAGACATCAGCGGCCCTTTCCCAGAAGCTCCGGGGAGGATAAAATACTTGATAGTAGGAATTGATTATTTCAGAAAATGGATTGAAGCCAAACCCCTTGCCACCATCACCGGGAACCAGGTGAAAAAATTTGTTTGGGACAACATTGTGTGCAGATACGGCCTACCAGGAGAAATAGTATCAGATAATGGGAAACAATTCAGGGATAATCCTTTCAAAGATTGGTGTGAAAAACTAAACATCAAGCAGCGGTTCGCATCCGTCAAGCACCCACAGGCGAATGGTTTAGTTGAACGGGCAAACAGGAGCCTAGGGGAGGGTATTAAAGCAAGAATCGACCAGGGCAAAAGAGATTGGCTAGAAGAAGTACCTCATGTATTATGGGCTCACCGTACCATGATAAAATCCAGCAATGGCGACACTCCATTTTCTCTGACATACGGCACGGAAGTAGTAATCCCGGTCGAAATAGGAATGCCATCACTAAGATGCACCCTTTTTGACCCAGTAACAAATGACGAAGCCTTACGCGTCAACCTGGATCTCGCAGAAGAAAGGAGAGAAGTCGCGGCCATTGAAGAAGCAAGAAGCAAAGCTAAGATGGAAAAGTACTACAACGCAAAAGTACGGGGCAAATCCTTCAAACCTGATGACTTCGTGTACCGGAGCAATGACGCTAGTCACGCAGAAAGCAGCGGGAAGTTAGGTCCGAAATGGGAGGGACCATATGAAGTTACGGAAGCATTAGGAAGGGGATCATACAAACTCAGAGACCGGGAAGGGCGAGACCTCTCCAGGACATGGAACATCAGGAATTTAAAGAAATGCTACATGTAATCACCAGATGTAAGTGCTCCCCCATAAGCTAGCCGCGGACTTATCCGGCAGCAGGAGCTATTTATCCAATAAGTAATTGTTATTGTCATGTACTTTTTGTTTATTAATGAAATACGGAGTCCGATCAGCTCCATTTTTTTCCCAAATATTGTTTTACTTTAGTCTATTTTTTGCATGCATACACAACATATCTCGGACATATAAGTGGTATCACAAACCCATTGACCATAACTCTCCCCGGAAAAGCTAAGTACGAGCACAAACGGATAGTTACAGACGCGTAAGTGGTATTGCAAACCCAACACATACAAAAAAAAAAAGAAAAACAAACAAACAAGGCATATAAGTGGTATTGCAAACCCATTGACCAAAATTAACTATCACCGAACACCAAGTCCGGATACCATTCATCCATAAAAAAGTGACAACATTACGAGTACATTTTTCAACGGACACACACGTCCGGACCAAAAGGAAAAAGTACAGTCAGTCACTACAATTAGATAAACAAAGCTTCACTAACAAAGAAGGATCGGTATAGTCAAAATACCACCCGCGAACAACATCAGGTAAACAAAGCTCCAACAACAAGAAGGGTCGGTATAGTCAAAATACCGCCCGGAGAACCGCTAACCAGCTAGGAGAAATCCTTCGGATCAATGCTGTCAAGGATAGTTGTGTCAAACATATCATCCTGCTGACTCTCCCTATCTCCTCGCGGCCCAGTGACGGGCGCGGAGGGATTAGGCCCTGAAGCAGTCACGGTAGGAGAGGATGAAGAAGCCGCAGCATTAGGATCCGGCATAGTCAAGGCAGGAGTAGATTGCAAAGAAGGACGCGACTGCTCTCCACTTGAGTAAAAGTTTGCCATATTTTCGGGTTTTAGCCTCCTTCTAAGCGGCAATGGCCCGCAGCCTAGAAGTAGCAGCTTTCAGGAGAATCTCTGGGAGAAGACGCTTTTCCACAACTGGGGGCCCAAAGGTAACTTCATTGGAACCAGGCATCCGCTCTTCCTCGAGCACAAGCTGCGACATCAAAAACTCCAGCGGAGAATCCCTGCAAGCTTCTAAAGACTCTAGGAGGGGAAAGGGGACCTCAGAGAGCCTAACCACTGCATCATTAAATTCCTCTTTAGCATTAGGCTTATAAGCCTCCACCTGGTCAAGAGTCACCCCTTTAGCCCCATGAGCCACCCCGGCCTCCAAACCTTGGCACAATCCCTCCGCTAAAGCCGCGGAAATGCAGCCTCCCAAGCGCATCTTCAACTCCGGACATTCTTTGAACTTGTTAAATACCGGCGGAAACCATGCCCAATCACCCATCTCATACCCTCAAGAGCCATCAAATACTTGGGAAAGAGCTCTGTGTCAAACTCATCATTCAATGCATCCAGTTTCGCGTCTAGCCAAGCTATCTGTTCTTTGAAACTGGCTCTCTGATGAGTGTGTAAATACTCATCATTTTTACCTTTTCTGAGCTGCCAAAACATCTAAAAACACTCAATATTGTATCAAAATAGTGAAAATATCCCAGGAAAGTGTTTTACATGTTTCAAATGTAAAATAATCAAAAACAGATGAAAAACGCACAAAGTTTGCATAATTGGCAGTTTCAGTCCCTCAAGTTTCATAAATTGGCAAAACTAGTCCCTGAAGGTTTAAAATGAATAAAAAGTCAACTTTAGTCAATGGGAAATCAAATTTATTCACAAATAGTCCCTGGATAAAAGTTTACACATATTGGCAACTTTTACCCCTCAAATATCAAAATTGGCAAAAATAGTCCCTGGGTATTCAAAAAGTGAAATTTAACAAATATTACCCTTGTACTATTCATAACTTTTAATTTGGAACATTTTGATAACTTTTGGAAAAATTACAATTTTACCCCCTAAACTTTAGAAAATTACATAAATGGTCCCCGGGGTATTTAAAATTGTAATAAATGAAAATTTTCATTTTGTGGTCCATGGTTTATTCTAACATGGCAGGAATAGTCCTTTGAATCAACTTTGGAAATGTGGCAGATTTGGTCCTCCAAAATTCAGAAAATACAAAATTGGTCCTTGGGATTTAATTGCTACAAACTATACGGACCTTTGTTATTTTATTTAATCCAAACCACCCTAATCCTAATCCAGTCCACCCCATCTCCCAGCCCATAACCTCCTCCCAAGCCCATGTAAATAAGCCCACCCCCACGTTTTTTATTACCAGGGTCAAACCACACCCCTCGGTCAAACCCACCATCTCCCACCAAAACCACCCTCACCACTGAACCAGAATACCACCCCTGGTTTTTCCCCCCTCCACTTGCACCTCTGCCACTATACCCTTATCCCTTCCACACCCCAAGGTCATTTAATGCCACCCCCTATGGCATCTTTTACAGACCAAATTGCAAGGAAAAGAGTTTTCCCGCCAAATTAAGTGTGAGGTCAAGAGACTTCTATTGGCTGCTATCATTGGTGGGATTTGACCAGTGGGACCCACAAGATACAATTGGGTGCTATAAAGAGAGAAAGGAGCAGGGGAGAAGGGCAATTAGTGTATTTTTAGTTTTAGGAAATCGTAGGTAATGTAACTTAGTAATTCAGTTGTTATTCCAAGTATTCAAACCTTGTAATTCACATTTTCATTGTATTTTAACTTTCTGTAATCTCAATTCCAAGTTTAATTACCTTTTCAGTTTATGCAATTTACTCTCATTTCAACAAATTTCAAAAAGCTTTACTGTTGTTTTCTGTTGGTTGTATTTGACTCATCAGGTCCCATAAGCTCTCTAAACAGCTTATTCAAGCTATTAGAAACTACAACTCAGTTAAAATAAAAAAAATAATAAGAAGGATAATTTGTCTAGTGGTAAGCTATTTGAGGTTGATTTGTCTAGTGGTAAGGGAGTGAAGTCGGTTTCTTATGCGGGTGTTGCTTCTAACGAATCTCAGGAACACGTGTCTAATTTTCGGAGATTAGAATGCAGCAATAAGAAGGATAATGTTGACCTTTCAGTCCCAATGAAGGTAGTGGAAGAGGTGAACACGAGGTTTGAGAATACTCTATATGGATATTTCCTTGGTCAGCGTCTTGCTTTTCCTGTCGTGGATTATTATGTTCGCAATGCGTGGGCTAAGTATGGGTTACAAAAGGTAATGATGAACGCTAAGGGGTTCTTCTTTTTCAAGTTTTCTTCGAAGAAAGGTGTTGATGATGTGCTTGATAATGGTCCATGGTTGATCCGTAATGTTCCTATTATTCTTAAACCTTGGACTTTGAATACCAATTTGCTGAAAGAGGATCTAACTCACATTCCAGTGTGGGTTAAATTTCATGATGTTCCTTTAGCAATGTTTTCTTATGACGGGCTTAGTTTGCTTGCTACTTTGATTGGGACTCCCAAGAGATTGGATGCATTTACTAGTCAGATGTGCAAAGAATCTTGGGGTAGGAGTAGTTTTGCTAGATGTATGATTGAAGTGAAGTCGGATGAGGTACTTAGGGACAGCCTTACTGTTGAGATTCCTTTACTTGACGGTTCGGGTTCGACTATTGAGAAGATCCGTGTGGATTATGAGTGGAAACCGCCTCGCTGTGATAAATGCAAGGTGTTTGGACATGTTTTGGTGGATTGTCCTAAGGGTGTGATACCAACTCCTCAACCTTCTAAGAATGTAAACGATGGTTTTCAGACTGTTAACAATAAGAAGAAGGGTAAGCAAGCTCTCTCGAATACGGGTCGCGGAGGTTTTACTAAACCTGTTGTGGGTAAGCATTTTGAATATCAGCCAAAGAAGACTCCTACTGTGCCCAAGAAAGTTAATGATGGTATGAAGAAGACTTCTGATGTGGCTAGTACGAGTGGTACTACGATCTCTACATCTAACCAATTTGGTGCGCTTAATATGGATGATACGGATACGTTTGGTATTCCTACTTATGATACCTGCATGGATGTGGATACTGGCAGTTCAATGGAAGTTAATGTGGATGAGTCGGGTAAAACTGGTGCTACATCACAAGAACCGCTTGTGAGTGATTCAATGGGAACTAAGGAAGTTGGTTCTACTCCTTTAGTGGAGAAAATTAGTAAGTTTGAAAACCTTCTTATCGATGGTAAAGGTACTCTTGTGGATGATGATGGTCATCCTGTTCCGTCTGCCTCTGTCACTAAGAGGGCTAACCCATTTTCCAAGGTGGGTAATGTTGTGGTTTCTGATAGTGACGAGGAGGAGGTTCTTAACACGTTCGACGAATCTGCTAATCTTTTTGGTGGTGGTCATGAGCGTGAAGATGAGTTTGATGACTATGATGATTACTCGAAGCAAATTTATGATCTTCCAGGGGAATTGGATGCTCTTAATGCCATTTATGGCTTTAATCTCCAAGGTCGTAGGAAGTAGTTTATATTTTTGTTTGAGTCTTTCTATATGATGTGGTAGTGGTTTTGTTTTCTTGTCTAGAAAATAGGAAGTATCTTGTTATGTAAGCTTTTCGCCTATGTAACGGGCTGAGATATGGGATTCACTCATATCCGTTGTACTTAAATGTTTTTTGGAGTAATATATTTACCGGGTCTTTTGACCTTTTACCCAAAAAAAAAAAAAAAAAATAATAAAAAAAAGGAAAAATACTCAAAAAAATAAAAATAGTGAAAAGTAAAGATTTCAAGGATGAAGAAGCATGAACAGTGGAGCATTGTTGATTGTTGAATATGGTTTTTAGAACCTCAAGGGAGGTATAGGTTTGTGGTTTGGGTTCTTGGTTCCAATTCTCATCAAGACTGCCATTGTGAGCCATTTTCTAGTTTTCTTTGCATTCAATTCTCATCAAGTTGCATAATTTAGCTTCATATCATCATATAACATCATTCTCAGCAGATTAAAAGCTTTCCAAAGTTCAAAATAGTCAAAGTAGGGTATAAACTAAAAAGTCAAATTTCTCACTTCTCAGATTTTACCCAAAATGGCATGAATTTATTAGGATTTTGTAGTGGGAATTAGAGTTTGAGCTTTTTAGGAATTGAAGTCTACCACCTCACCTATTGAGTCCCACATTGGTCTTATTTTTGTGATTTTTTTGGTGGGCCCCACAACCCTCCAAAGAGGGCTGCAGGGCTGTTGGTTGCTCTGCATCAGCAGATACCACCACACCACCACCTTTGGTGGTGGTTTGTGGCCACCACAGTGGTCCCCACTACCCTCAGTTTGATCCTTTCAACCCCCCTCCTACCTGACTTGATATTTTGACCATTAGTTTGACTTTAGGACCTCTGGGACCCACCTGGTTTAGCCCCTCAACTCTATCCCAGTTCTGTGTTTAAGATAATTTGTCAAAGTGCTTATTTCTTTCAAAACAGCTTATTTGTGATCATTGTTTGTTATTTTTGGCTTATTGTAGTTTGTTTAACTTATTTGTACCCATTTTCACCATTGTGGACCCCACATTCACTCAATTGAGCTTATTTGTCTACTTGGTCAACAAAAGTCAATCTGTTAAGGCAAAGGGGGTGTAAACAGCTTATTTTCAAGTTGCAAAAAAGTTGTTTTCACAAAAAGTAGTTGTTTTTAGGTATAAATCAAGTGTCCAAAAGAAAAATCCAAAAAAAGTTAATTTAATTTTAAGTGATAGTTTCTATTTAATGTAATTTAAATTTTATTTTGCATTTTTAGATTTTTATTAAGTACTTGTCAATTTTATATTTTTATTAATTACCTTATATAGTAAAGTAATTTTAGTAAAATTTTCAGATTTTTATATTATCATTTAGTATTTATTAGATTTAATTTTAGTTTTATTAATTATTAATTAATATTAAGTTTTAGCATATTTAGTTTTTATAAATTAAAACCTAGTTTTTATATTTTTCCTAGCTTCTAAATGTTATAAAATAGTTTTATAAATTTTCTTATAATTTTCTAAGTTAATTTAGTATTAATTGTAATTTAAATTAGTTTAATTAGTTTAATTAAGTTAAATAGTTTTTAATTTATAAAAAACCCATAAAAAGACAAAAATATTTATTTTTATTTTTTATACTTTCTTCAAGTTCTAATTTAAGTTTAGAAAATACTTTTGCAAATTTTTAGTTTAATTTATATCATTTGTCATTTTTAGTTAATTTAAATTAGCTTTTAAATTAGATTTTAATTAGTTTAATTAATTAAATAATATTTTAATCACTTTTATAATTTCATTTTCATTTTCACTTTTCTTTTAATTTTAAGTTTCAAAAAAGTTCAAAAGCACCCCTGTAGTTTGTTAAATACCAAATCCCACTTTTCCTGTTACGTGAATCCTGATTGTGAATACGTGCATATATCTGAGTATCTGATTTTTGTGAATATTATATCTGTGTACAAATACCATAATAACAGTAGCAATATCAATTCCACATCACCTGGGCTACTGTCCTCAGTGCCACTCACTCATAAACGATTTCAAACGACACCATTTCAATCTCGCTGGGACTTTAACGACCCGAGGACACACTATACTATCACCGGAGAATTGGAACGAGGCTGTCTTTGACTTGTTGACCTTGGTCAATAATATCTGACTGCTTTCGGACCGATCACTCTCACAGCCTCCTTTCTCTCCTCCATCTGTTTCATAAGAACCTCTTCACCTTTAACTTGCTCCTGCAGAGTGCCACACACCATCTCTAGCCCAATCACTTTCTCCGACATTCCCTTATTTGATAACTCCAGCTCTTGGTTCTTAAACTTTAGCTCAGATAGCTCCTTATCCTTCTCTGCCGAGGACAACTCAAGCTCAGATATCCGCTTACGGAGTTCCTCAGACTGAGAAGACCCCCCTCAAGCTCTTCAATACGGGCCTTGAGATTGCCAAGCTGTTTATCCCTTCTCTCCAATTTTTTCTCAAGCTTATGATTTTGTTGAAGCTCATACTCAAACCGCAACCTTATTTCAGAATCTGTCGCAACCTTCTGAGCGGTTAAGAGGTTATAGCGGTCAAGCAAATCCTTAGCATCCAAGTTCCTGAGAGTAGAAACATAACCCGGAGGAGGGATATTGTCAATCAAACTCCGGCAAATCCAAGGGTCATCCATCTTAAAACCGTTGGTCGCGAGCCACTTGGGCACATACGCGGAAGACGCCTCAGCAGTATCCACGGACAGAGACTGATTGAAATCACTAGAACTATCCTTAACAGTATCAGCAGGGTTAGAGTCTTCCTGATCATGACCATCTGCGGCATCATCAACAAACATGGTCCCAGAACCATGGTGAGAAGACTCCTCAACAACGGGGGCGGAGCTCTCAGCAAGTTTCTCTCCCGAAGGAGGAGGAGGGGGGACATTGAAATCAGATGATATCACGGTAACATTCTTCATGATGTTGGCATCGGTATGGGGACCAGTGCGCTCTAATCCCTCAGTAGACTCATCTTGTAACTCCTGAAGCGCAGGAGAAACATTCTCTAATGCAGCACCTAAAAAGAGCAAGGACAGGAGATATACAAAAATGAGAAATCACGCTAAAAAAAAAAAAAAAAAAAAAAAAAAAAAAAAAAAAAAAAAAAAAAAAGTGGGACAAAGAAGAAGAGAAAAAGGACGAGGCTCACCAGAACCAGCCGCGGCTTCCTTTAGAGCCAATGAAGTTATCCTTTTCTTACCAACTTTCTCCGGAGCGTCAATAGTAACTTTCCGCTTCCCGGTCTTCTTCTTCACCTTCAAATCCTCCACTTCCTGCACCACGGTGCGTTCCACCAGCCGGACAATATTCTCCGAGGGCTGAACAACTCGCGGAACAGTCTCTTCTCTAAGAGTCTTCTCTCCTTTCAAGAGGGTCCTTTCCCCGGTAGCAACTTTGAATGGATTGGGTTGATTGATAAAAGAAAACAAATCCATTTTTGCGAAAAGTAAGAACAAAAGATCAGGCGCGGTCACACATATATCAATGCAAAAAACAAAAATAATAATAAAATAAAATAAAACTATCCAGGACACCCACTCGTTTCATCATCCCACAGAAAGGTTGGGCGACTGGTATCATCATCCCAAGTTTGGCTAAGCCCAATAACGTTCAAAAAGACGTCAGGGTACTTCTGGAAAGGAGCCCTCTTGGTATTCAGAAGCCGCAAAAGCTCCTGATCCACATCCGCGTCCAACGGAGGAGGGTCACGATCCACGGAAACTTTATCCGACCAAGGAACCGCTATAGGAAAATGGTCCGCTTAACAAAAAAGAAACGGTTCTTCCAATGCTTCACTGAGTCTAAAACCGCGGTATAGCAAACAGGAACTTGCAGCGATTTAGGACCACGACGCTTCTCAAGAGTCATCCAACCATTATGAACACCGGCATAATAAAACTTCCTAAACAAGGACACGGTAGAGCTTCCCCCATGAACACGACAGAGTATTTCAAAGTGACTAACCCTGCAGGCCGCTAAAACTGACAACTGGGAAAGGTGAATCTGATAATATTCTAGAACGCGGAGCAAGAACACTGAAAGAGGAATCCTAAAGTTGCCCATTTCAAAAAACCTAATATATACACCAATCTTCCCCTCCGGAGCATCCCTAATTGTATCATTAACCCCAGGAGCCTCCGGCAACAAATGCCCAGGAATATTATATTTTTTACAAAAATCATCCACGTCCTCTTGGGTAAGTTTAGACCTAAAGGCATCTATATGATCAACAACACCCATCCTAATGATATCTATGAAAAGCAAAGATAAAAGGCTTGCCTAGAGGAAGGAAAAAACCTAACCTGAAGCACTAGACCGGAGATCAAGATGACAAGAAAGGCGAAGGCGGCAATACTCACGAAGCAGTAAAATTTTAGAGAGAAGTAAAATCGCAAAAATTGTGTGAAAAAGTGGTAAAATAGGAGGACGTTAGCTATTTATAGCCACCAACCCACACAGATCTAAAGAATGGCGAAACGACACGTGCCCACCATGCGTATCAAACGGTGGAGATCATCCTAAATGAACGGTCATGATCATCGCAGAAAACGAACGGCCAGCCGTCAAACAGTCAAATCAGTCAGTAAACGAGTGGGTGAAAAACGTTTTGCGAATACCAACGCCAGCTGGCATAAAGTGGAAAGTCTAGTCAGCAACACGGCATTAAGGAGCATTGGACTCCTACAGCAGCGGTATAATAGAAAAGTCTAGACACTCGTTTACTCAGATAACAAGTATACTAGACTGGGGGGACTTGATCACGTATAGTACCCCCGGACCCAAGAATAATAGATCGGGTCCGGCCCAAACTAAAAGAACAACCGCGGAGAATACCCCACAACCCAAACCACTAAGCCCGGTATCAGACCATGAATACCGGGCCAGGTCCGACCATCCAAACATGATGGGCCGCGGATATAACTCATCCAAGGCTAACCCGTGACGCGGCCCATTCCAATAGTACTGCCAGCTATCACATAGCTGCACAGAGACAAAAAGGACATAGGGTACAAGATAGTGGGATGAACCGAACATCAAGGGAGGTGCACCACTCCGAGAAATACGTGCAAACGGTCGAAAAGGACAAGTCTACCTCACCTATATAAAGAGGAAAGATCCTCACCTATTTGGTAACACACAACTCTCTCTCTCTCTCACACTTATTTAGACAATTAGTCCCCTCACATTACACTTACTCTCACACCCGAGGTTGACCGCGGAAGTCCCTCTTCCGCGGTGAGACTAACGGTGCTTCTTTCTTAGCAGATTAAACACAAGATTTTTGTGGTCCAGAGCTCAGTCCCTCAAGAATTAGTCTGTGCTAAATCTTGAGCCGTGTCCAAGTTTTGTACTAACAAAAATAATAACAATTTGGGCAAATTTATAAATGATTTGAGCACTTTTTTTTTTTTTTTTTTTTAATTCCAAAATGGGCATATATAACTCATTTGAAAGTTAAATACACACAAATGGGCACTTATTTTCTATCAATTGATAATATTATAATTGTTTTTAAAGAGAACTTATAAATATAATATATTTAATTTTTTACATATAAATGAGGTGTTTTGTTTAAAGAATTTATTTCATTGTTTTAGGTCTTTTATAAAGCGATTCGTATAATATGCACCCATTTGACACTGTCCGTTTGAACCGTGAGCCATGCCCGCCTTACCTACCCATTTTGCCACGTCTAATAAATACCAAACATGATTACACAAATATCTCCTTTATTTTTAGAAGATTACAATGATCTATTCCCAAAACGATTTATTTTTAAGCAATGTCAGAAACACAAAATGTTTACACGATTTATTTTTAATTCTATTAACTGGTCAAATGAAAATAATCCTGAAGAAATTATTTTATTAAAACTACTATATAATGCATTTGAGAATATTTTATAATTAGAAAGATTTAAAATTTAGATTTTTTTCTTGCTTATTATTGAAGGATTTCAAAATTAATTAATTTTTTTTTTTAAGATGGATTTCCGACTTGACATTGCAAGTTGACTAATCCCACGGCGACTACCCTTTTGGATAGCGCGGAGTCGGTGCAGGTGAACATCTAATATCTCTACTTATAAAGCATGAAGACAATTAAACGTGTAACTAAATAACGCAAAATATAATCGCACGATACCTTCCGCCGCATTGCACGCATACCCTTCTAGTTTTATTAAAAAGACATTAATATCTGAGTGCGTGTGATATGGAATAGATTCGCCTGTGCAACCCGTAAACAAAAATTTGATTACTATTTTTCTTCATTACCATTTTCCCTAAATTTCTCAAAACATAAAACCCTCATCAAAACTTATAAAATAATCTCAATCAGGTCAGTCTCAAATCTTGTTCATTTTGGTATTTATCTATGCAAATGTTTGTTTCATTTCCAATTTGTTATTGTTATATGCATGATCAATTAGCTGTAAATCAAATACATTTAAACCTTTGCAATTTGCATGCAACTATAGATTCTAAAGAGGCTGTTTTTGGGTTGCTTATTAAGATTGTTAATCTGCTTATTAGTACCTTTTTTTTTAATAAGATAAGACAAAAGGGGTCTTTGGGGTTGCTTATTTTGAATTGATCTGCTTATTGTTAAGTGCTTATTTGCTTTTAAATAAAGTAGACAAGCAGTTATGAAGAGAGTGTTTGGGTATTGGGATTGCGTATTAGGAATGCAATAAAAAGATAAGCACTTAGATTAGTAATCATGAACACCCTAATAAAGTAGATAAGCAGTTTTGATAAGCAATCCCAAACACCTTCTAAGTACACTGTCTTTAAGACTTTTGAGATTATGAATGTTGAAATATTATTCACTTTGTTTTTGTTATTGTTGCGTCAGGGTCTTGAAAATAGAACGCTAAAGGTGTTAGCTTTTTAAAAAGGGTGTGAAAAAAACATGGTTAATTCAAAGGCGCAGCCCCGTAAAAGAGTTGCATTTGTGTTAATTGATGGATTGGGAGATGTTTCTATTCCAAGATTTGGGTACAAAACACCTTTAGAAGCTGCCAAAGTGCCGAATTTGGATGCTATTGCTTCTGCTGGAGTTAATGGTCTCATGGACCCGGTTGAAGTAGGGTTGGGTTGCGGAAGTGACACTGCCCATCTTTCGATAATGGGGTATGACCCTCGGGTGTATTACCGTGGTAGAGGCGCGTTTGAATCCATGGGTGCTGGATTGGCCATGGCGCCAGGGGATATTGCTTTTAAAGTATGTATACTCAACTCTCTTTATTGCTTTTGATTTACTATGTACTTTCTTACCCTTTTCTGCAAAATGTTATGTATATGCTACAAGTAAATGATAACTGCTTATAAATCTTGGGGTATGAATCAATGGATATTTAGTTTTTTAAATGTAGCTGTGTCAAATTGGGTGATCTTTAGTTTTTAGTTTACAAAATTCCCCTCGTTTGGATCTTATCATGTTTGAAGGCCAACTAGAGAACTCTTAACAAACAAGGTAAAGGAACATTTATTATCACCTGATAACTTTATTTTGCATGTGAATTTCTGTTATCTGTGGTTCAAGACACACACTATGTGCACATCCCCAAATCCCGTTATATGCTAGACTGCATCTTACAGACAGTTTTTAAGTTCAGTGCTATAGCTTAGATCTCTGAAAAATCTTGTTACATGGTGCGCGCAAGACCATTTTTTGGCTTGATGTTGGTAGAGATGAACAGGTTGATTTTTCTAAGGCATAGATTTAGATCTCCAAGAATGTAAGTTACTACATCCATGCTGATTTTTGTAATATCTATATTCAGCTATACCTGGAAAAACTAGCTGTCAAATTCTTATTGGATGGGAATTTATGGCTTGATATACTCGCTCTGTTCCATGAAAACGTTAAGGTTTAGAGAATTGTGTGATGTTAGTTATATGTCCTAGTGTAGAATGACAAAATTGGGGAATGTTTTAAACCCATACCAAAATCACTGATCTTTTATTTTGGATCACAGTGGCTAAATATGTATCATTAACTCTAAACCATGCTAAAAAGGGAGGACGTAGAAAGTGCTCTGTGTGTATTTGAATCTTGCAGTTACTCATGTTGCTATATTGTGATTCCCCCCCCCCCCCCCCCCCCCCCCCCCCTAAATTTCTGGTTATGTTTCTAAAAGGTCATTGAAGTCGAATGTTTCATTCCTTTTATTCCTTTAATTAGTCAAGTTTTATGCACATTGGTGACAACTAATGATAGAAAATATGATCTTAAGACGAATTTTCAAGAATTGTTGGTCTTTTGTGTTCTCACACCATACTGAACGGTTTCCATATTTTCATTAAATGAAGAGCAAACATGTAACATTGCTTATTGGTTTCCATCGCTGTTAAATGCAGAATGGAACATTAGTGTAACCAACAAGCTTACACTCTAATCTGTGTGGATGTCAAATAGAAGTCCAACTTTTTTAGCTTATTTGTTTCTTCATTGTTGATGTTGATATTCTAATTTGACTATCCATCAGTCAAACTTTGCAACCCTGGATGAGACAACGGGTGTAGTGACCAGCAGAAGAGCTGATCGTCACTTTGAAGAAGAAGGGCCTATCTTGTGTGCAGCACTTGATAAAATGAAGCTGCCATCTTTTCCCGAGTATGAAGTCAGAGTCAGGTATGCAACCGCTTATTAACATACACTTCAAACATTACAAACTTCAGAATGTTAGAAATGGAAACTTGGAAGTTCTGTAGAATAAATACGTTCACACTTTCTAAGGGACAGTAGTTCTTATGCTCTTTTAGATTAATTTCAGGTATGCAACGGAGCACAGATGTGGGGTGGTTGTGAAAGGACCTAAACTAAGTGGAAATATATCAGGAACAGACCCATTAAAAGATAACCGCTTACTTTTACAAGCACAACCTCTTGATGATACAGAAGAGGCAAAACATACTGCAACTGTTGTCAATGAATTATCGAAAGAAATTTCTAAAATTCTGATTGCTCATCCCCTGAACGCAAAACGCGCTGCTGAAGGGAAGAACATTGCCAATATTGTACTTTTACGAGGTTGCGGCATTAGAATTGAGGTACAGTCTATTATCCTTGCATAACCTCTGCATCAAACGAACAACTACATCAACATTAACATTGTAACTGTTTACAGGTTCCTGCATTTGAGGAGAACCATGGACTACGACCATGCATGGTGGCCCCCACCAAAATCATAGCTGGGCTCGGCTTATCTTTGGGTATAGATATTTTAGAAGCTCCAGGAGCCACAGGAGATTATCGGACCTTATTGACATCTAAAGCAACTGCGATAGCAAGGGCGTTGTCAGCTCCTCTAAAGCCTTGCCCTAATATTTTTGTACCAGGAGAAGATGACCACAAATCTGGCCCTTCTGATGGCTATGATTTCGGTTTCCTTCATATAAAGGTTTTAACCTCCTAATTTATATCAATCTTTTTCATCTACAGAATGCACTTTTCATGTCGTATAGCATATAGGTATCCAGCAAAGTGACTAAAGTTACTTTCTTCAATACTATATAATCGCATCCCATTAGGGGGAAATTGTTACAAGTTATTTTTTGCTCAATTGAGTGAATGACAGGATAATAATTCTATGATTTTATAAATTGCAGGCAATAGATGATGCGGGACATGATAAAGCAACTGTCTTTAAAGTCAAAGGGTTGGAAGCGGTTGACAAAGCGATAGGGCAGCTTGCAAGGCTTCTTTGGGAGGCTGAGTCAACAGGTCAATTCCAGTTTTCCCTTTGTATCACTGGAGACCACTCTACTCCAGTTGAATACGGAGACCACAGTTTTGAGCCCGTCCCCTTTACATTATGTCGGTTGAAAGACTATGTGGGTGCAGTTGGTGGTGAATCCGTGGTTTTGCAAACTTCACTAGATACATTTCCTCTCCCAGTCATTAAAGCCGGTGAAGACTTATCCGCCGACGTGGTAGCAGAAGACGACGAAAAAAGTAAAAAGATTCAAGCTTTTTCTGGCGATTCAGTTTGGGAGTTGAATGAATTAGTGGCGGGAAAAGGTTGTCTTGGGCGGTTTCCAGGAAGTGAGATGATGGGAATCATAAAGAAGTTTATTGAACTTGAGTTATGACCACTTAGGAGCTGACAATTATGGTTGAAACATGCTTTTCAAGGTTATACTGGTCAAATAAAAATGTTGTGTGTAACAAATAAAGATTTTGAATAGAAAGTAGAAAATACGTTTGTGTGATGTATGCAGATCTTATATTTTCATGATTACTTCAAGTTGTAAGCTATGGTGGAAAAACCAAGTACGTCGACTTCTTAATGGCTCGTAACTCGCATCGTATCAACAATCTCATATCTAGGAATGTAAGTTCATTTTGGATCTAAAAGTATGAAAGCTCAGACAAACAGTAACCTCAACCTTGAAATTTTTCAAAAATAAGATTTGACCAACTTGTTTTGAAACAAACTGGTAAAGTATGCTTGCTAATTGAAGATTGCTGCTTAAATATTTTATTTGCTTATTATGAGCATATCATTTCTTTCTTTTTTTCTTTTTTAAATATTTTGTTTCTTTAAAATAGAAAAGACACTAATTGGTACTACAAGTCAACTCAACCCTAAACCCTCGAATGCATGAAGTGGTCCACCTGTCATCAAATGTGTTAGTTTACAATATTTTCCTCTTAATTTAATAAAAACTGTTGAACCTTAAATCATCATTTCACTCAGTAGCTCAAAAGTATAACAATGTCTCAATCTCTTTCTTTTACCACAAATTTATCATTCAAAGGTAAACAATCATAT